>CABHPQ010169632.1:7991-47211 GCA_902168405.1 Peromyscus aztecus
ATAAGTAAATTAAAAAATTTTTTTTTGAGACAAGGTTTCTTTGTATAGCTTTGCGCCTTTCCTGGAACTCACTTGGTAGCCCAGGTTGGTCTCGAACTCACAGAGATCTGCCTGGCTCTGCCTCCCGAGTGCTGGGATTAAAGGCGTGTGCCACCACCGCCCGGCAAATTTTTTTATTTTTGAGAATTTCATACATGTCTACAATGAAACATGATTATATGTACTCCTTCCCAACACATCCCACAATGAACTTCGTGTCTTTTATTTTAATACTCATTAAATCCAGATAACGCTGCCTATAAATGCATGGGTGTGAGGGCATCCGATGGAGCATGGGAATCCTGTCATTGGCCTCACTCATACAAAGAATGATTCTCTTTCCCCAGAACCTATCAACGCCAATAGCTGCTCCGTAAGAGTGGGTCCCAGAGACCGTCTAACCCATTTATGCTGGGATTTTGGCTAGCTTGATCTTGTGTTACCAGTTATGAATACACAGCGCTGCAATTACTTGCATCTATATGTTTATATTCTTTCAGTTAATGAAGGAAAGAGATACAGTAACCAAATGCAGAGAAATCTTGATTGCAAGAGAACTAAAGTATAATCAGGACACAATTGGGAAACTTTTTATGAACTAGATGTGGAATTCAAGGTGGTTTTTGTGTGGCATCAGGGCCTTGGGTAGCGGAACAGGGGTCTTGCTCATGAGAGGGTAGAGGAGTCTTTGGGGGTGAAGTTCACAGCATCTGCACACCAGTCCCGATGTTTAGTGGGAGGTGGCAGGTGTGGAGCGGTGGCTTGGAGAGGCGAGGTGTGAAAACTCCTGAAACTAGCTGACAAGTGTGTTGGCGGCCACTGCTTTATTCGGGAAACTCATCTGTAGGTTAGAATTTTCAGACTTGTCAAATGGTTGTTTGTAAGAGTAAACAGATGATGCGGCATAGGTTCAGGCTTGATCCTGTGGTAGTACAGCAATGGGTGGTCTTCCAGAGAGACACAAATGACCGTCCTAGAGAGGTCACTGTGGCCTCTGACTGTACTTCTCCACCTACCTTCTGGTAGGCTAGGCATGAAAATGGAGGTTGTACACAGTCCTCACGGCCACAGGTGGGTGCAGACAGGCTAATTCTTGGCTACCAACCCGGAACATAGCAGATGTTCCCTCCACTTAATAAAGAACATTGGCCTAAAAGTAAGCGGAGTTATCATGGGGGTAACTGAATCCATTGAATTTATTTTTAAAATAAGAATGTCCTAAATTTTGTGTGCAATCGGTTTGAAGATTCAAGAACTAATTTTGATGTACCAATGAAATACAAATTCTTCATTGTCTGTAACATATCTAATTGGTGTCATAGGCAGCCAAGGTCCTGGGTCACTGTACAGAGCTAAACACATCTTTAACGCATGAGTGACTATGATGGAAATCCTTCCTGGTTTAAATAGTGTATGATTCAGAGTCTTTTGGTAATTTCAGACCCTGTGAAAAATGATTCAATGATGGTCTGATATGGGAAGTTGTTAATAGTTATCTAAGTCCAGTTCTGAATCTGGTCCCAGCCATGGGATTTTCTCTACCACTGAGTGGAGCTCACCTGAGGGAGGCGGAAGTCTCCAAATGGTTATCGATGGTCTATCATGTGCCTTTGCCATTGCATCAGACCAGGCTTAGGCTCACCTACTCACACAGAGCACACACGAGTCCCCCAGTCATTTAGTGTGGGTCCTCCTAGGCCAGATGCCCATCAGTCCACCTCCAGATATGGGGCAAGCATGTGGCTGTGGAACATTTGCGGTGACGCTTGTCTGGCAGGAGCCGGGTACTATGAGCAGGCTTTTGAAGGTTCCTCCTGCTCAGGTTCTGCCCTTGATTTCCACTCCCCTGTCTGCTGTGATGTGAACAGCCTCTGCCACACTCTCCTGCCTCCAGGAACTGATCTGAGCTACTTCACCATGCCTCCCCAATGTGATGGAGAGAAAACTTCTGAAACTATTAGTCAAGATAAATCTTCCCCGGGGCTGGAGAGATGGTTCCACAGTTGAGAGCGCTTGCTGCTCTTTCAGAGGACCAGAGTTTGGATCCCGGGACCCATATTGGGCAGCTCACATCTGCCTGCAACTCCAGCTCTATGGGATCTGGTGCCCTCTTCTGGCCTCTGGGGGCTCCTGCACACATGTGACATATGCACTGAGGTGTACACACACACGCATGCACGCACACATGCACGCATGTACGCATGCACACACACAATTTTTAAAAAAATCTTTTAAAAAATTAGTAACTCTGCTTCCTTAATCTGTTTCCATCAGGTATTTTGGTTACAGCCACAGAACATGTATAAAAATTTACTGAGAGAAATACCTCTGTGACAGAAAATGAAGAGGGTGCTGTAAGGAAGCAGAGCTGTCCAAAGGCAGAACAAGTCTGGCTGTAACCAGTGAAGGGAATCAGGAAGAAAAACTGAAGAAACACATCCCAGACTGTCATGCCGTAAGGGAGGGACAGCTGTTGGGAAGCCTCAGCTGGTGTCAAAGAAGCCGTAGGAACAGGTGAATCTTAGCACCTTCCCACCGAGCTATTGGTTGAGAGAAACTTGTGGGAAGCATGGCCTTGGCACACACATGGCCGTGGATCTCAGCGACATTAGTTGGTCAGTTTAACTGGCTTTCCCATGGCTGCCATAGTTGGACAGAATTTCTATGGTAAGGTTTCACTGGCATGGTATCATGTGACACTATTCCTGAGGACATAAACAAATGTCTACTCACCCCAGATAGTGAGCTGACAACCGACCAAAGTGTGAATACAATCAGCATCCAACTTAGGCAACCAGTGCATTTTATTAGGGTGACTTATGGGGGCAGAAATGACTCAAAACAGCTGCATCACCCAAATCGACCCCCACCCCAGCATGGATGAAACCTCCCAAAAGCTGGAAGCCTGAAGCTTCCTGTACAGCCTGTAGGTAACTCCACAGGTTGGAGAGTGTCCTTTCCTGGTGGCACAGTCATTCCGAGTCTTTGTCTCTCTGCAGTCCTTACTGCTTATATATGGTTGGGGAGGGAGGAGCCTAGTGAATATGGTCAGTTTCAGGGACTTCCTGAAGTCATTCAATTATTTACTTCTTGAACTTAATGAGCTTCCCTGGAGGAAGGAATGCTTTACCTCCCCTTTAACATTCTGTGTCTTAAACTTCCCTCCAACAAGGAGGGTTTTAATCTCAGAGGACACTGCTGTTCAACATATGGGCACGTGTCTACTCACTGTACACTAACCATTCTCATATGGGCAGTTCTGTCTCCTACGGGCATTTTGGAAATGTCTGTGGCTAGAGACATATGGAGAGGACTTTGGAGATCTTCTAAGAACTTTGGATTTCACTATGACTGACATAGAGAGCTATCTGAGAGTTTGGAGTCTTCTTGACTGATCTTAAAGAACTAGGCTGTAAGGGACACAAGAGTAGAAACAGGGAGATCTGCCAGGAAGTATTGTGATTGTCAAAGGGAGAGGAGCCTGGGGTCAGGGAGATAGGAGATGGTGATGCACCACTCACCTCTGAATGTAGTTGTAAGATAGAGCCACCAGGACTTGGAAAAGATTGGTTATAGGGTGTGAGAGGAAGTCTAGAGATAAGAATGACTGATTGGAGCATGGGCCCTTAGAGAGACGGAAATGATACTCTGCGGATACAGGGAGGTTGAATGTGGCAGGGATTTTTGGAAGGTGGGAGGGGAGAATAGAAATTGAGCTATGAATTTATTAGTTCTGAAATGCCCATCTAGTCATCTTGCTGGGGATGATGAGCTAGCATTTGAAGTCTTTGTAGAGGAAGAGGTCTTCCCTGGGGTCTCACTTAACTATTTCTCAGAGTAGGGTTTGCTCTGTGTTGGTTCCCCTCTGTGATGCAGACTAAGAGGAGCTTTATTACCTGAACTACAGCAAGAGGAAGAGTGTGGGAGCCCGTTCTCGGGTTCCTCGTGGCTTTACCCAGCAGGTATGCATAGAGGATGGTTAGGACCACGGGCCTGAGTGCAGGTGTCTGAGACGGTCTGCACTTGGCTGTGCTGGGGGAGGAGGTCATTTGCTCCACCCCTTGGTGTCTCTATAAAAACCCTGGGGCAGAGACAGTCGGGGCCCATTGGAAAAGGTTCCAGGCCCTCTTGAGGCTATCCTTTATTTTCTATCTGTTTATCTCTGCAATAAATCCTTCTATCTAATATTTCCTGCTGCTCACATTCAAGAAAACTCTGGGGAGCTGTGGGGTTGGTGGGTAAACGCCCCACAGAAGAGGTGGAGTCACACACTGGCAATGAAATACAGGTCTTAGCCAAAGTCAGACACGTGGTCACAATGAATTTCAAGAAGATGAGGAAGGGCTATTCTGTTAGGTGTTTAGGAAAGGAGGACCAGAAATGTGGGTAAATAACAACAGCACCTACTGGATATGGAGATATGTGATGGGGAATCACCACCACACAGGAATTAATGTTGTAGAATATTTTTTAAAATTAATTAATTTTGTTGTTTTTTTGAGACAGGGTTTCTCTGTGTTGTTTTGGTGCCTGTCTGGGAGCTCACTCTGTAGACCAGGCTGGCCTCGAACTCACAGAGATCGGCCTGTCTCTGCCTCCTGAGTGCTGGGATTAAAAGCGTGTGCCGCTGCCGCCTGCCCAGCTGCAGAATATTATTTTAAGATGTGTTATATTTGTTTATGCTCTGGAACATTTGTTGAATGATGTAAAGATGTGTTGCATTTTTTTATGTTACATTTGTTTAACTCTGGGAAGCTGGGTTACTTGCCTTTTTAAAACACCTGATGGTCTAATAAAGAACTGCATGGCTAATAGCAAGGCAGGAGAAAGGATAGGCAGGGCTGGCAGGCAGAGAAAATAAATAGAAAGATAAATCTGGGAGGAAAAAAAAGCAAGAGAACAGGAGAGGAGGATGCTAGTGGCCAACCACCCAGTCACCCAGCCAGCCACAGAGTAAGAGTGAAAATAAGGTATACGGAAGTAAGAAAAGCCCAGAGGCAAAAGGTAGATGGGATAATTTAAAGTTAAGAAAAGCTAGCTAGAAATAAGCCAAGCTAAGGCTGGGCATTTATAATTAAGAATATGCCTCTGTGTGTGATTTATTTGGGAGCTGGGTGGCAGCCCCCCAAAAGAACAAAGAGCCAAAAGAGTAAGAGTAAAAACAACAACTACATGTAAAGCCATGGGACTGGTGGGGATGAACAGGAAGTACAGAGACAATAGAAAGTTCGAGGACAGAGCCCTAGGGAGCTTCAATATCTAGACTCCATCAACTCAGTTGACATGACAAGCTTAAAGTAATTGTTCTGTTCCCTTTGGTTACACAAATAATCTTAACTCTAGGATGAAGTAATAAGCCCAAAACATTGATAAGCTGTGTAAGTAACATTTTAATCTTTGTGTTACTTGTATGAATCTCTCTCTCTCTCTCTCTCTATCTCATGTGGTATATACATACATGTGTATGCATAGGTATGTGCTTCTGTGTGTATGTGCAGAAGCCAGAGAAGGGATATTGGGTATCCTCTGTTACTTTCCATTTTATTACTTGAGGCAGGATCTCTCATGTTTTTTGGCTAAGGTGGCAGCAGTTGGCAAGCCTATGGGCCCTTCTGCCTTTGCTCCCCACAAGTACTGGGGATACAGGTTTGTGAAAGACTATTACCCCTTCATCATGTGGGTGCTGAGATCTGAACTCAGGTCCGAATAGTTTGAGCAAGTGCTCTTAACTGCTGAGCCATTTTTCTAGCCCCTGGCCCTTAGTGGCTAGTTGTGTTTTTAATGAGGCTTTAAATTATTAAGATAACCTGGTTTACTTATAAAATTTGTAAATCGGTTTTCCTAGATTCATGAGGTTTATGAATCTCACTAGATTTATGAGTCTGCTTTTGATGTTTGAAGTTCTTTCAGATAATTTAGTTATGTTACATTTGTGCCTGTGGTTTTAAAATCTCTAAAGGAATTTAATCAAGTTTGTAAATGTGTTGACTATTTTAGGGGCAAAATCTATCAAATATTCAAGCTTATTGAATATAAACTGAAAATAAAGCGGAAATATGCTTTATTTTAGCACAAGACATTACTAGGTCTATAAATAAATAAATAAAGGCTTTTACAAAGACTAATAGTATCAAGTGTTCTTTGCCATGGAGAGTACTCCATGGATCCTGGAAGTTCACCCAGTACCGTTCTCCCCACCACGATGGCATCAGAAGAGCAACCTATGGGGAGCAGGCCCCACAGGCTACTCTACCTCTGGGACTGGCTGAGTTGCTGTTCGACATCTCTTTGTTGTCAGTCACTGTTCTCATGGGTCCTGATGGGTGGAGGTCTTTTTCTGATGGACTGAGACTGACCTAATTAAGCATTTTGGATATTATTGGCTATTTGGGATCATGGTCATGGTCTATGCTGGGTTCTTCAGCTTCAAATCATTTGGAGTGATTATTATCCTTGTCAGAGAGGCCTCCTTTAGACAGTGCTTTTCCGATAGCCTTGCTGGGACCATCCAGCCTCCAGTTCTTGGCACTTGGCAAAGCTGTTGGGAGCATTGTTGACACTACTTTATGACATGGAATGACTGGGCAGTGTAGTAGAATTGTATAATGGCTTCCTGTCCCACCCTCTGTGTGGATAGTGTGGGGACCATAGTTGCTTGTGTAGCTAGAGGGTGTGGTAGTTTATTGACCAGTGGAGCTGTGGTGTGGCTGGTTTTTGAATGGGGCAGCAGTGTGGAGTGACGATTTGTTGAATGGGGCAGCAGTGTGGAGTGACAATTTGTTGAATGGGGCAGCGGTGTGGAGTGACGATTGGTTGAACGGGGCACAGTCTGGAGTGAGGAGGGAGATGTGTTTGTGCCCTTTGCGCCACACCTGTGCTCTGTGATCTTCAGTTAATTGAATCATTGGGTGCCTTGTTTATCTACAAAATATGGCTAACAACTCCATTGTATTGTTGAGGATCAAATGAGGCAGGCACACAAACTAATTACCACGCTTTTTTTCTTATGAATTAAGGTCTGGCTGGGTAGTTACATAGTCCAAGATAGCCTCAGACAATGCTCCTTTAACACGGTAAAATGCTTAATAAGCATTAAATAATTCTATGATCTTATTATTATTTTCTCTCATCTCTTTGAGTTACTTCAAATTGGCTAGTATGCCCGAACAAAGTGGGTGGGGAGACCTTTATCCTGATTCTTCTATTCAAGGAAAAATAATTTGAATTCTGGTTTATAGTTCATTTGAATAGTGCAAGGAAGAATCCACACAAGCCTTGTAATGGGGAACTTTTTAGATCTAATTCCTTGTGTTTTAGCTGAGTCTTTCTGAACTCTCACCGCCTTGGTGAACACTGGGGATGAGTCACCAGGCACAGGCAGGCACTTGCAAGAGACAGGAGCTCAAAACTCCAAGCTTCACTATGGAAGGTCATTGCTGTTCGTCAAGAAGAGGTCTGGGCGTTTAGCCCTGTTGGCAGCTGACCTTGGTCCTTGGCAAGCATCTCCTGTGAGTTTGGCATGTGGTGGATGTAGGCAGGTTCTCTTGATTCCACTCTACCCCACATCCTCCTCCCACGCCCACAGCTGGCATGAAGGTCACAGGTCTGTCTCTCTTTTAAATCACTTGCATGTTTAGACTTCCCAAGTCATGCTGACTAAGACACTGTTGTGAACTAAAACCAAATCTTTGTCTTTATTCATGCATGTATGTATCCATGTCTACAAGATAATGATGGATGGTGCATTGATTGGGCCTCAAACCCAGGGCCACACCCAGCCCCCAGATCCTTACCTGAACATGAAAAAGCACCGGGAAGTCATTTGGCAGTGTGTAAAGAGCAATGCACCTGCAGAGGAGGCAAAGTCAGCATCGGTAGTGTGGAGTCATGATGATAATGTGTATCCTCAGTCTAATAAGCTAAGAACGATCTTTAGTCCCACAGTTTCCTCTTTAAACCTATGACTCCTGTCTCAGCATGAGTCAATCAGCAGGCATATCCCAACGGAGGGGATACAAACTGCAAAATCAGTGCTCAAGGACATCAAAAGCATAGGAAATCTGAGAAATCGTCACAGCCAAGGGAGGCATAAGGAGATATAGTGAACAAATAAAGAGTGGGATCCCAAATTGGACCCTGGAGCCAGAAGGAGCACTGAGTGTAATTGAAGGATATGCAAATAGAGTATGTATAGTTGCTGCTGGCTCGTTAACTAAAAAGGAGACCAAACCCACAGGAGATGCTGATGACAGGAAAGTGAGTGTGGGAGTATGGGAATTCTTTGTAGTTTTGGTAAATTTTAAATGAATCCAAGAGCATCCTAAAGTTAAAATTCTTGTTTTTAAAACTCTATCCAGGAGAAATTGACAGTGAAGCACTTGGTCTGTTGGCTGTGGTTGTCACTGGGAAGAGGAAGGAGGTGAGGGTTGAGAGCTGGCCGATTGAGCCCCTAATGGGTGTGGGACAGTGTTGTAGAATATTATTTTAAGGTGTGTTACTTTTGTTTACGTTGCATTTGTTTAACTCTGTGAAGCTGTGTTACTTTGCCTGTCTAACACACCTGATTGGTCTAATAAAGAGCTGAACGGTCAATAGCAAGACAGGAGAAAGGATGGGTGGGGCTGACAGGCAGAGAGAATAAAGAGAAGAGAAATCTGGGAGGAGAAGAAAGGTCAAGGAATGAGAGAGGAAGGAGGAGGACTCCAGGGGCCAGCCACCCAGCTACCCAGCCAGCCACGGGGTAAGAGTGAAAGTAAGATATACAGAAGTAAGAAAAGGTATAAACCCAGAGGCAAAAGGTAGATGGGATAATTTAAGAAAAGCTGACAAGAAACAAACCAAGCTAAGGCCAGGCATTTATAATTAAGAATAAGCCGGCCGGGCGGTGGTGGTGCACGCCTTTAATCCCAGCACTCGGGAGGCAGAGGCAGGCGGATCTCTGTGAGTTCAAGACCAGCCTGGTCTCCAAAGCGAGTTCCAGGAAAGGCACAAAGCTACACAGAGAAACCCTGTCTCGAACCCCCCCCCCAATAAAAGAATAAGCCTGTGTGTGTGATTTATTTGGGGGCTGGGTGGGGCCCCCCAAAAAGAGCTAAAGACCCAAAGAATCAAAAACAGCCAACAGGCCAGAGCGGAGAGACAGGAGTGGAAAGGATAGGTAGGCTATGTCCTGCAGGGAGGATTGGACATGCTTCTACTGTAGCTGACTTTCTTTCAATGCACATGGCCTACTTTCATAAACTGACTTTTATGAATTAAAAACAACATACAAGATCTGGATGTAGTAATGGTCCCCTGTAATCCTGGCACTTACAATGTGGGGGCAAGAGGATCTGAAGTTCAAGGCCACCCTGGGTCATGTGAGACCCTGTCTTTAAACAAAGCAAACTAAAACTAATCCAAAAGGTAAGTTTGAGGTTGTTGGGTTTTGGGGTTTTTTTTAGAGTAAATATTTTAAACTTTAGAGTAAACACTATGTATATCCATTTTGAATCTATTGCTTCCTCCTTAGACTGCTAATTTTCACTTCAAAATTACCAGTGAATAAAGAGAAACACACTACACACTTACTTGATAACTCTTCCCACAATATGACTCAGGCTGGCTTCAAACTCATGATCCTCTTGCCTAAGCCTCTGAATGTGGTACCCTAAGCTAGCTGGGCCATCACACCTGGTTTCACAATATTTAGTTTAGTTTTGTTTTAAACAACACATGATCTGACCTAGAAGGGCTTCTTGGAAAGGTTTTAGTGTGTGTGTGTGTGTGTGTGTGTGTGTGTGTGTGTGTAACAAATTGCTTTACCACTGAACTTTCCCCAGCCTGGAAAAGATTTTTCCCTCAGTACAGACCCAGCCTTCTTCCATAGTCACAGCCTTTACTCTTTATATCAGTGCTGGTCCACATCCTGAGGGAGGTTAGTCCTCTTCGCCTGCATTCAGTTCTAAATGATTTCCTTTCTTAACTAGTTAATTTCTTTTTATGTGTATATGTTTTATCTGCATGTATATGCACCACATGAATGCAATGCCTGAAGAGACCAGAAGAGGGCATCAGATTCCCTGGAACGAGAATTACAGATGGTTGTGAGTCCCATGTGGGTGCTGGGAATTGAACCCAAGTCTTCTGTAAGAGCAGCCAGGACTCTTAACCTCTCAGCCATCTCAGCTATTAAATTATTTGTTTTTAAATGTAAAGATAGGGCCTGTCACTTACAAAAATACTACAAGCTTGTTGTAAAAATATAAAAAGCATTGTCAACATTTTTATCTTAGTTTGCACAGGTCCACTCACACAGAAAAGAATGACCTTACTTATGTTCTCATATTTTATCAATTCGTGTATATACGTATAATAAATTAAAAAAGCACACATAAAGATTATCAACTGTTGACATAACATCCCCTCCCTCCCTCCCTGTCTCTTAAAATCCAGCTCCACCCATGACATCTGAAAACACATACTGTTAGGAAACTACTCTTTGTGTACCACAGGTCGACTTAAGAAAAGGCAGATGAGGCAATTCTGGTCAATAAGAGACTTAAAAATAAGTCCACCAGTAACTTCTGGGAAATCACCTTTATCCCACAAAGGAGAAGCAGTCTCTGGTCCTCAACTGGATGCTGCTTTCATCTGAATCGCATACTGTTTATAAGGGAAACCTAGCTGCCTTGTTGGATACAGACTTCTTGTAAGGACATGGTTGAAGATGGTTTGTTCATGTCGATAAGCTGTGATCTTCTTAGTTCTGCAGCTGAGAACAACTTGACGGGTGTGTGTGTGTAGAAGTCTAATCTCATTGCCTAGGTTGATTGCTTTGTTGAATGGAACTTTCCAGTTCTTAAAACTGAGCGCTCCTGGGTGGTTAATAGACTAGGTTATATAGCCTGGGTCCTCACTGCTCTAACAAGCTAGGCTTGCAAACCTACACCAGTCGGCCAACTAAAGAGGCAAATATAGTAAGAAACAGAGAATGGAGGCTTATCAATGTAGCCTCACTGGGAAGGGGAAAAAATGAAGAGGCCCAGTGACCCCCACCATGCTCTACAGGAAGGCTCCAGGGATTGACCTAACCAGGGTAGTAAGCAAAAGAAGAAACGAGAATGATACATACACAGAAAAGCTGGAGTCAGGTGGTCTAAGCCACAGCACCCCCAGAAGCTTGGCATGGTTATTCTATACAGTTGAACAAGGATATGGGGTTATTGTGTATAGCTGAACAAGGAGGGGGTTATTAATGCAGATAAACACAGAGGCTAATCTTTCTAGGGCAGTGATTCTTACAAGTGGGTTGTAACCCCTTTGTGAGGATTGCCTAAGACCATCAGAAAACACAGACATTTACATTACGATTCGTAACTAGCAAAATTACAGTTATGAAGTAGCAACAAGAATAATTTTATGGGGGTTGGGGATTTAGCTCAGTGGTGGAGCGCTTGCCTAGCAAGTGCAAGGCCCTGGGTTTGGTCCTCAGCTTCGGAAAAAAAAAAATTTATGGCTGGGGGTCACCATGGAGGAACTGTGGAGGTGACAGAAGAGTTGAGAACGACTGCTCTGGGGGTGTCTCTGCAGGGAGCAGTCTTCAGGCTGTAAATACGGGTGGGGGAGGCCCTGAGAGGACATTTACTGACCACGCTGTTAACACTTACAATCGGACCAGAGGAAGGCTTTGTCTCCGCCTCACCCAGGGAAAGCTTTGCCACTTGCATGGGTCTGAGGTATTGGGGTCCTTGACATGGCCAACCCATATAAAGCAATACACATTCACCTGGGACTTCACTCACTCCCTACACCCCACAAGTCTGTATTTGGGGTACTGACATGAGGTTTAAGTTTAAACAGAGGTCAAGAGCCGACAAGATGGCCAAGCCTGAGGACCTGAGTTCAATCCCCAGAACCCACTGTGGAAGGAGAGAATTGACTCCTCAAAGTTGTGCTTTGACCTTTACACACTTGCATGCCTGGCAGGCAGGCAGGCATGCCCGCCCCCCCAACGAACACGTATACACAGGACACACAATAATGAATGAATGAAGGGACAGAGGGACGGAGGGAGGGACAGAGGGAGAGAAAGGGTAGCAAGATAGTTTAACCATGCACATAAACTGTATCCTGTTAAGTAGAGGGTGAGAGGCGTGCATAACTAAGTATTCGGGTCAAGAGGGGCTCCTGCCCATCACTGTCGCCGCTCAGGGGTCTCAGCTCTGGCCTCTTCAGCAAGGTGGTCTAATAACTTGTCAGAACTGTGTGGAATCTCTCGTTCCTTCTCTGGTTGCCACCAGGCTTCAGCCTTTCCCTCCCCCAAAATGAGATTCCTGGGGAAATGTTAATTCTTTGGGAACCATTGTTTCAAAAGTCTGCTAGCACAAGTGCCTTGTTTAAAATATCTTCTCTCCTGTCAGATCAGTTATGTAACTCTTTTATCTCTAGAAACCCTACATCAACAGGTGCTTTTGCAATTTCTGCCCTGTAACACATCCTGCATATCTTTCCATAATAATATATAAGTGCTTATATTTTGCTAATTTGCAATAACACTTCCTTTGGATGAGTCATCTCACTAGTATACATTTAACATTTTTAATTATTATTATGTGTGCATGCAAGAGTGTATGATGTGTGTGAGTGTGGGTACAAGTGCCATGGTGCACACATGCAAGTCAGAGACAACTTTGTGGAGTTTTTTTCCCTTCCATCTTTATGTGTGATTCAGGGATTGCGCTCAGGCCGCCAGTATTATACAGCCTTTACCCAATGAGTGAGTCATCTCACTGGCCCTCTCCAGTGTACATTTAACTCATTAAGTCTGTTCTTTCCGACAGTTATATTGTCCCCTGTTGGTTTTAGAAGAAGAGTTTTATAAGCATTCACTTCTCAAATCTTTTTTTCTCTTCCCTTGTAAGACTTTATAATGTTGAGCAAGCAAACCCATAAATGAAAGACACTTGGAGGGAGTACCATGATCGCTTAGTGAGTAACGGCACTTTCTGTCAAGTGTGATGGCCTGAGTTCAGTCCCTGGAACCCGCCGGCTGGAAGGAGAGAGCTACCTCCCAGAAGTTGTCCCCTGCCCTCCACACGTGGTCAGGGACAAGTGTGCTGTCACGTGTGTGTCCACACACAATGATAACATTAAATATTGAACAATTTAAAGCCTTTGGAGACACAGTCTCATATGTTGGCTTGTTTCTGTCATATCTGTCCCCCCACATCGGAGACCTTCCCCATCCCATCCAGAATTTGCTGTTATCCCACGAAAGGGACTCCAGTCGCTCCAAACAGTGTTCCCAGACTTTTAACGTTGAAATGAATTTGCAGGAATTTAGGTTTTACTTGACTTTGAAGCTTACGGTAGAAAAAATGAAACTTTTTTTTTCTGGGGAATAATTAAATCAAGAAATGTTATTCAATGACAAAGTCTTCAGAATTACCTCTGTAGAAACCTGAGGCTGGCAGCTCACACCTGCAATCTCAGCACTGGGAGGCTCAGAAAGAAGATTGCTATTCGTCTGAGGCCAGCCTGGGCTACATAATGAATCCCAGGCTGGCCTAACTACAAACTGAGCTCTTGTCTCAAAAAAAAAAAAAAAAAAAAAAGAACTCAGGAGCCAGGAATGAGTCAGCAGGATATAGGCTCAAGTCACCCAGAGCCTCTGACTTCCTTCAACTGAATGAAAAAAGAAAGAAAGGATGTGATTGCTCCTAGCTATGGTGGAGGGGAAAGTTTATTGTAATTATGTGGGGGAGCAGAGCCAGAGGCAGAGACATCTGGGAGAGCCCAGAGTGGACATGACCAGACTGAGCTGGGCCATGTGGAGAGAAGGGGAGGGGAGAGAGGGGAACCAGATACAGCAGCCAGAAGGCCAAAGGTACGAAAGGGTGGGTAACCACAATGTCTGGATTATATAGGGAAGAGCCTCTGGGGGAAGGGCAGCCTAGCCCCTGGGCTGGAGAGTTCCAGTTAGAGGGCAGGGCATGCCGGCCATACCCTGTAACAGGTAGAGACTGAGGGATGCTGGGAGAACCTGGAGGCCAGGTCGTCTTGGGTGTGTTAAATAGGCACCTCAGCTCTTTGTCCTGGGTTTGACACTTGACATAAACATCTACACATGGCCACTGGAAGGAAAGATAATAAACCCTGTAGCAGGACGAAAATGCCAGTGAGGGTGGGGAAGGGTTGTAGACTGGGCAACCAATGGTGGCCACTGGGCACAGGACAGCACCCGGCACTCTATCAGACTATACCAAGGGAAATGGGGGATCTCTCAATGGGTCTTCCATATGGGAAATTGTGACTTGGGCTTAAATATAACTACCTGGCGGGTTGTTATTGATTCTTAACGAAACACTAATTAGCAACTGCACCTCTAAAGCTAGTTCACTTGCCCTGTTAAGCCTCTTTCTTTTCAAATCAATTTGGATTTTCAAAGATGGAGAGTTTAGTGGGTGGCATCTTACCCCAGTCACCTTCTCTGTCATTCCAGGGCAGGAGCTGATGCGGAGGCCGTGGAGGAGTGCTGTTTATTGGTTTACTCTCAGCGGTTTGCTCAGCCAGCTTCCTTACACACCCCAGGACCACCTGCCCAAGGATGGCACCACCTACTGTGGGCTGGGCCCTCCCACATCAATCCCTAATTAGAAAATGCCTACAGGTGGATCTTATGGAGACATTTTCCTAATTGAGAGTCCCTCTTCCCAAATGGCTTTAGCTTGGGTCAAGTTGACATAAAACTAGCCAGGACAAAGGTGCTGATCTCTTTATCAAGTCCAGCTGCTTTTTCTGCTCCAGGGGTCTGCAGCTTTAGCTCCACTGTTCACATTTCCCTAAGCATTCTGGTCTTCCAAACTCCCACTAGAATGGGAGTACCTTCAACATTGCTTACAACACTCGAGGGTTTCTTTAAGCCAAATTTCCAAACTCACCCATTTTCCTCTCAATTGCCTAACAACCACATCGCCAGGTTTATCTTAGCAATAGCCCCACTTCCTGTACCAATTTTTGGTATTAGTTATTTGCATCATTTCTATGACAAGATGTCAGACGAAGGTAAATAACAGGTTTTCCACCTCGCCCCCCCCCCCCAAAAAAATTTTCTCTGATGATGCAGAAACCAAGATCAAGCCCAACGGAACATATTACCAGCCATGGATGAGCAAAAGCTACACTTTGGGACAGGTTCCCTGGTCTCAGAGAATGAGGCCAGTGAAGTCAAGCACCTGAGCTAAGTCAGGGAGATTTTATAGGTTGTAGGCAAGGGGTGATGATGTGTCTGCCACAAGATGGGTTTGTACCCAAGTATAGTCAAAAGCTGAGCGCTTAGGTGGAGACTTGGGTGGTTGGTGGCATTAGGGGAAGAAGTTGCAATAATTGCAATAGTCACCAAGAATGCAGTGGAACTGGGCTTTTTGGTGCCTTTCCTTTGTTGGGAGACTCTCTGAGAGGACAGGGTTTGGAGAAGGAGTGGTGGCAGAGAGAGGGAGATGGGAGGGGGAGGAGGAGGGAGAGGAGGAACGGAGCTTCCCGGATCACGCAGGGGTGAGCCAGAGGCTCCAATCAAACAGTAAATTAAGGAGAAAGTGTTTGTTTTAGTTTACAGTTTGAGAGTGCAGTCCATCATGGGTAGGGAAGGCATGGTGGCAGGATGTGAGGTCGCTGGTTGCATTGCATTCGCTGTCGGGAAGCATCGAGGGATGAATACTGGTCCTCAGTTCACGTTCTCCGTCTATTCAGTCCAGGACCCAATCCTTGGGATGGTGCCACTCATTCAGAGTGGGTGTTCCCTCTCAGTTAAGCCTTTTTGAAACAACTTCAGAGTTCGGCTGAGAGGAGCATTTCCATGTTGGTTCCAAACCTAGTCAAGTTGCTAAGCCAGTCCACCGGTCTCTGTTAACATTCTCTCACAGACGGAAGCGGTTGACAGAGTTAAAGGTCCTCGCCTGAGGTGCTAGTCACTGCTGTCTCTCGCCCCAGCACAGGATGTAGTGTAAGGTTGACTAGGAGGTGAGGACTTTTAAGTGGCCCAGCCGCCCAGCGCTCCTGCACTTGGAAGTAACCCCAGGAAACTCACTGGTCCATGGAACCGTCTGCCCCCACCTTCCTATCTGGCTGCACTTCCCAGGGAGACCCCATGGTGAGCAGAGAACAGGGACAGTGGAAAGGGACCTTGAAAATAGAGGCAGTGAAGGAGTCAGAGGCCCTTGCTCAGGAAGGGACTTCCCAAACTGCCTCACGGCTGGCTGCAGATTTTCTGCTTCATCTCACAGCTTTCTGTAAATCATAAGACCACCATAGTCACAGGGAGAGAAGAATTAGGGTTTTCTTTCCACATTTTGGCCAAACTGTAAGTAAGTCTTGCTGTAGGATGGTCTGTATGTCAAATTACTCTGATTGGTCAATAAATAAAACACTGATTGGCCAGTGGCTAGGCAGGAAGTATAGGCGGGACTAACAGAGAGGAGAAAAGAGCAGGAAGGTGGAGGGAGACACTGCCAGCCACCACCAGGACAAGAAGCATGTGAAGATGCCGGTAAGCCACGAGCCACGTGGCAAGGTATAGATTTATAGAAATGGATTAATTTAAGATATAAGAACAGTTAGCAAGAAGCCTGCCACGGCCATACAGTTTGTAAGCAATATAAGTCTCTGTGTTTACTTGGTTGGGTCTGAGCGGCTGTGGGACTGGCAGGTGACAGAGATTTGTCCTGATTGAGGGCCAGGCAGAAAAACTCTGGCTACAAAGTCTACCTTCTTTTCTAAAATATTAATTTTTAGTTCTTCGTTTCCTTCTGAGAGAAACTACTAAGGCAAGGGGTTACGGCCCTGAGTGCCTGGTAACAAACGCTTCTTTACTTTACGTCACTCTCAGTGACGCCACGCTACCCTCCGACGAGGGTTCTTGGAAGACTGGGAGTGATACAGAATAGGCTGGGAACAGTTCCTGGCACTTAGTGAGCACTGTGTAAATATTTGTTATCCTAAGTTTTGGATGAATTCCAAGAGAAGTCATCTGGTTTCCTAACATTCGAGTACCAAATTAGATAAAAATAGCAAGTCAGAGAATGTCCAAATGGCGAACCAACATCTTGTTCCTTTAAAGTTTGTTCTGAAAGATGGCAGGTGAGCAGCCTTCACGGGAATGCAAACCGTTTCACAGACATCTAAAAGAACAAGTCTGTCCTTGGTCTGAGGGGAGCTCCAGAACCATTTCTCTGCACTCTGCATCTCTACGCTTTTTATGCAGCGCAGGCTGGCCTAGGACTCACGGTTCTCCTGCTTCAGCCTCCTAATTGATAGGCCTGTTAGAAACTGGGGGTGGGGCAGGGCCTTGATGTGTAGCTCAGGCCCCCTGAACTCTTGATTCCCCTGCCTCAGTTTCCCGAGTGCTGTGATTACAGATATGCACTACACCTCTGGTTGTGTTTTAAAAACAAAAGATGCTTATCCTAAAGAAGTGTAACAATTGTGGGCAAGATAACAGTCCCCCAGATATGTTGGAGTCCTAATCCCTTCTATGACCAAGTAGACAGAGATTGGAGACCAATCAGACCGCTAGTTAGTGTGCCATAACAAGCAGTGAGTATGTACTCACCGGAGTTCAGAGTCTTCAGCCCATCACGTTTATGGGACCCTGAGGATCTGGTCTCTCTTTGGTAATTTAAAGACCACATTGGTTGCTTCTGACTTCATAGCTGGAAAAGGTCCACACACCAAGGAATGACAGCGCCGTTAGAACCTAGCACCATTGGAAGCTACGGAAGGGAGGAAGTGTCTCCCTAGGGCGTCTGAATAAAAATGCAGTCTTGCCCACACTTTGATTTCGACCACTGAGGCTCATTTTGGACTTTTGGCATCCAGAAGTATTGTTGGGAGCCACTAAGTTGGTGGTGATTTGCAATAACAACAACAGAATAGGAAAAGAATGTGATTTCTTTCTTTCCTTTCCTTTTTTTTTTTTTTTTTTTTTTTTTTTTGAGACTGGGTTTCTCCGTGTAGTTCTGGTGCCTGTCCTGGATCTCGCTCTGTAGACCAGGCTGGCCTCGAACTCACCTCACTATCTCTGCCTCCTGAGTGCTGGGATTAAAGGTGTGCACCACCGCCGCCCAGCAAGAATGTGATTTCAAACCAGGCAAAAATGACATTTAGGAGTCCCAGGTGCCCTGTCACGTCAAACCTTTCCAAACAGAAAGACAAATATCACAGTTCAGATGATTTGGCAGAGCGCTGTTATCGGGGTGAAGTTGAACCCAGGAGACTGTGGTCCCAAGACTGTATCTGAAATGCAGAGGAATTCGCAGGCCTTCGTGGCACTGGGGGATGGGATCTGTCTCTTGCTTCAACTGTGCTGAGATACAACCCAGGGATTCCCTCTCTTTCAACCCCCAATGATCTTCCATTCTCCTTCCCAGCATCAAGTTCCAAGGGCATCTTCTCCATCACTTGCTTGCAGATCAGCCAAAAGGTTTTCTAGGCGACGAGCTCCTAACTGCCTGCCCACTGTGGCCGGCCGATTCGTAAGAATTAGTCTATCTAGCTGGAAGCTGCAGTTGGCCACCCAGTTTGCATCTGTGGGCTCCTGTACCTCCCTCTCTGGACTTTTAGCCCCAAAGATGTGGCCCTGGAGGACGTTGGTCATCTCTTCCTCCTGTTGGCCAGAGGGTGCCGAAGGTCTTAGAGGTGCCGCATTCTTCCAGAACATTCATCTCCAGAGGAGGGGGATGAAGCTCTAGACACCAGGGAAGCCACTGTGGCTCCACAGAAGAGCCAGCAAGAGGCCTTCTTGGTTCTTCATGGCCTGGGGGTGGCCCTCACTGACCTACTCCTATGACTTCCTGTAGTGCCACTACACAGGGAAGTGAAATTCATCAAGAAGATTCATGACCTGCTGATGAACCTCTTTAGTCTGGTGTGCTTCCAAAATGAACAAGAATCCTCTCCAAAAGCTCACCCTAGGCCTGAGAGGGAGTTAAGCACCACCTACATGTGTGAGACCCTGGGCTTGCTCGATAGCATTATTTAAAAGGGGGTTGAATAATGTGGTTTAAAGGGAAAATGTTCTCCATATGTGGGAGACCAGCTCTGATCTGTTGAAGGGTTCTTGGGGGGGAGGAGAGAGGAATGAAGAAGCATTAGATAGAAATATAGACAGAGGCTGGGTGGTGGTGGCACACACCTTTAATCCCAACATTCAGGAGGCAGAGCCAGGTGGATCTCAGTGAGTTCGAGGCCAGCCTGGTCTACAGAGTGTGATCTAGGACAGGCACCAAAACTACACAGAGAAACCCTGTCTTGAAAAAATAAAAAAGAAAGAAAGAAAGAAAAGAAAAGAAAAAAAAGGGAAAAAAAAGAAATATAGACAGAGATGACGAGGAAGACAGAGACACAGGTTAGCTTTGGGAGGGCCCTGGGTCAATACCCAGTCAACTCGATTTTTATTCTAATGAGCTTTTTATATACTACCAAGGGGAGAGACAAAAGACCTCCCCCTTTCAAGATCAAAGCACAATGTACAGCCAAGTATAGACCCTTCAAAACACCTGGTAGGCTAGAGGGGATGTATCACTGGGGATGGGCTTTGAAGGTTTACGGCCTTGCCCCGATTTCTGTTTTCTGCTTCCTGTATGCTGATAAGATGTGATCAGCCAATTTCCTGCTCCTGCCACACTACCATGCTCTCCCCACCATGATGGACTCTATCCCTCTGGAGCAATAAGACAAAATAGACTTGCTCACCCTCCTTAAGTCACTTTTGGTCAGAGGGTTTTAGTTTTTAATTTAAAGGTTTTAGTTTTATTTTTGTTTTCTATGAATAGGTGTTTGCCTGCTTGTATATGTACCATATGCATGCAATGCCTGTGGGTATGAGATGAGGGCATTAGATCTTTTGGAACTGGAGTTACAGATGGCTGTGAGCCATTGAGTGAGTGCTGAGAGTTGAACCCGGGTCCTCTGGAAGAGTGGCCAGTGCCTTTAACCACTAAGCCATCTCTCCAGCTCCCAGACAGTTTTATCACAGCAACAGAAAAATAACTAGTATCACTAGAATAAAGTATTTCATATGGCAAGAAAATGGGCAAAATACTTGCAGTTAATTCAAATTTCTGCTAAGTTTTTTAATTAAAAATATATTATTATTATTTGTTTGTTTTGAGACAGGATCATATTTATCCCAGGCTGGCTTTGAACTCACTATGTAGCTGGGGCTGGTCTTGAATTCCTGATTCTCTTGCCTCTTCCCAAGTACTGGGATTACAGATGTGCCACACCTGGCTAGCTTTAGGGCTTTAAGAGGAATAAGACTCTTACTGATTCTTTTGTTTTACATTGCATATCACATCTGCTTTCCAAGTGAGAAAGAAATGAGGCACAGCAGTGTTGGGAATTTGTAGCTCTGGACATCAGTGGTTACTATGGTTGGTTTTAATGTCAACTTGCCACAAATTAGAACCACCTGTGTAGGTAGCCTCCCCTGAAGAACTGTCCTGATGTGGGAAAGCCCACCCCGATTGTGGGAGAACCTTCACCTATCCAAGGATACGGCAGAATGAAGATCATCTCCCCCTTTGCCGAGTTGATTTTCCCTGTTTCTCCTCCTACTGCTGCTGCTGTTTCTAATTCCTTCAATGACTACAGAACCAGCCTTTCCAAGTTTGCATCGTGGAACAAGTACCACTAGTTATTCAAGAACCTTCAATGCCTCAGGAGCCAGATCAGGTCTATTGAAATATCCTGCCATATAGATGGAGTAACCATGGATTGATGTCTGCCTGTGAGAGGCAGCCATTGTGGAACAACCTCAAGGACTGAGTAACTACCAGGTTCTGTTCTTGGATGCAACTCTGTTGTCATTGTAGGGAAAAGAGGCTGGCTAAAGAAACCCACCCTGACCCTGGAGTCCAGAACTAGGGAAAGATGGCTCAGATAGGCCAGTGAAAAAAAAAAAACACAGTTGGGCTCAAATTAGAGCCATCTCTGCCCCTGGCTAACTTACTTGTGAAACCAACCAATCACAGAGCATGAAGGTAGCACCCTGGCCCTGGGGCCCAGGACCAGGGAAAGAAACATGGCCTGGATTTGGGACCTGAGCCAGAGAAATGAACACTTTATCCCCAAACCCAGAACCAAGGAAACATGCCCTGACTCTGAAGCTAGTGCCAAAATAACACTCTTGGTCACTAGAATCAGAGTCAGTAAAAGAAATGTGCCCTGGCCTTAGAATTAGTGTCAAAAAGTCAAGAAAGGCCAGTGAAAGAAACATAGTTTGGCTCTGAAATCAGGGCCATCTCTGTCCCTAGCCCACAAAACTGGCCAATCCCTGGGCAGAAAAAAACTAACCAATCACTGGTTGACTCCACCTTCAAGATATCCTATATAAACCACCTGGCCTGGTCAGTTGTAGGCTGTTCTCTCCACCATGATAGAGGCAGCTACTCTCCTGGACTCTTCCTTCTCAAATAAGTCTCTTTCTCAAAAGAGTTTTGGGTATGAAGATCTTCATTTGCAGGTGCACAGAATAACCTTGCTGAGACATCCCTCAGTGGGCAGAGCAAGGGAGAGCTAAAAAAGTAACACTTTTCTCCAGAGCTGGAGGAGATTGCTACATTTCTGCAGTTGTTTCCCTTTTTGCAAAAGAAGCAACATCTTAGGCTGGAGAAGCAGAACTCTGCTAGGAAGTCCTCTTAAGTGGGGACTGAGCAAAGCTCAGCTGTAGCAGCTCTCCAGAGAGGAGCAGGATTGCTATATCCTACAGGGAGGCCATCCCCCACCACACCAGGTATAGCCTGACTCCTGAACAGGATACCCTTCCCTGCTGAGCTGTCCTAGCAGCTCCAGGCCTGACTCCCCCAAGCAGTCAGAATACCTTCCCTTCCAGGGCTGAGCTGTCTCTTTGCAGCTCCAGCCATCAGAGCTGTCCTAAGCAGCTCAAGGTGTTGCCTGACTCCCTAAGTAGTCAGGATACCTTTCCCAGAGTTGCAAAACTCACATTTTGGTGCCAAAACCTGGGACCAAACCCCCAGAGTTACAACAAATGTACTTACAGTCATTGCTATTTTAAAGTTGATGTTTGTGTATCTAGGGTGTATATATCCATCCCTTGGTCCTGTTCCTCTAGAGAACCCTCACTAAAACTGGCTCAGCCTGGCTCAGAACTGCAGGTTTGGTTGCACCCTTGTTTGAGTCTTGGTGCTCTGAGAAGTCTTTCCAGATACTGACTGCTGACCCAGGTAGACAGAGGCCAGGGTAGTGGTAGTGGACTTTTTGCAGGAATACAGAAAAGAATCTTATTTTGTTGCTTTGATACAAATTTACCATTAATAATATCAGTAATGTTTGGCATGATGGTACATACCTATAATCCTAGCACTCAGGAGGCTAAGACAGGAATATTTCAAGTTCAAAGCCAGCCTGGACCACACAGTGAGATCCTGTCTCAAAGTAACAATAGTAATAATAATAACAACACACTTCTTTGGTAATTGGATATGATTCCTAGTGTTAGGTTAAGTAGGTCTTGTCTTCTTATTTAGCAATTCCAGCATGCTAATGGGCTCTTTTGCCAGTATGTTTCTGTATTTCATTTGTGTGACTTTGGTTCTCAACCCCTCTAAGGGGTCTCTACCAAACTGTCTCTCAAACCTTTTCAACTGTTGTCCCATGACTAGCCATGGAATTAAGGGGATTTGGATACAGACCTGCTGGGCCTAGTTTTCTCTGTTATTTACATACCTGACCACAGTCATCATTTCCTGCTGACACCTAAAGAGTCCTCTGGTACAGCAGACCCTTAACCATCTTCTAGAAGGACTCTCCTGTCAACGTCAATCATGAGTAGCTTTTACTGGGGACTTCACAGTGTGTAAGGCAATTTCTACATGACTTAACTTCCTCTGCAATGTTATATGATATATACCTTTTCAGATATTGTTGCTGGAGCCTGGAGAAATGGCTCAGTGGTTTAGGGCACTGGATGCTCCTCAAAGGACCTAGGTTCAATTCCCAGCATCCACATGACAGCTCACAACTGTCTGTAACTCCAGTTCTAGGGGATCTGATGCCCTCTTCTGGCCTCTGCAGGCACTGCTGCATGTGATATAGAGATATACATGTAGGCAAAATAGCCATATCCATATAGGAAAAATAATTGAAAATAAATCTAAAACAATATTGAAAAGCAGATAGTTTTGCTGGTCTGGGGATATGGCTCTGTAAATAAAGCACTTTACATGCAAGCATGAGAACTGGAGTTCAGATTCCCAGGACCCACATAAAGGCCAGGTGGCCATGATTCCCCAGGATAAGCTATCTGGATAGACAAGCTGATTCAGGGAGCTCCAGGCTCAGTGAGGGACTCTGCCTCTGTATATACAATAGGAAGCCATCATGGAAAACACCAGTATCAAACTCTGGCCTTCATACATGTGCCAACACCTGTGAACAAGTACACACACACACACACACACTCACGATGCATACATACATAAAATTTAAAAAACAAAGCTGTTTGGTGAATGAGAAAAATCGAACTTTGAAGAGGTGTGTTAAGTTGGTCCACTCAGACTATGGAGCCATGTGACTCCAGATGCAAACACTCTCTGCCAGCATCAGAACTGACCTGGAGCTAGCTCATGGACTCCAGTCACCTAGGCTATAGCCAGCCTTCCCCCCATCCAGTGGAGGCTGCTGCAGCCATCCTGCACTGGATCCCTGTGCTCCTTGGTCTTCTGCACTCAATTGCCTCGATGGCCAGCGGCCACACCTCCTGCTGCCGTCTGGGGCCTCCTGATCACCATAGACAGGTTGTGAACTCCACGATTGGCAGTAGTCAGGCACTGAGATGCAAACTCTCAGTTCAGGAGTTTGTGACTCAGCAGGTTTCCTCCAGTCCAGGGAATGCAATGACCTTTGGTGACAGCCCAGGTTGTATGAGAAGCAGGAATCTGAATGTTTCTGGGTCTGAGAGATATTGGCAGGGCCCCAACCCCAGGCCCTTCCCACTGCTGGGCTCCCACCCTGGGGGCCATGAGGCCCTCCTCCAAAGACTAACTTCGCAAATGAATGGGCATGACTTGGCAAACTGTAACTCTCTCGGTGTTGTACAAAGTCTCCTCATGAGTCATTGTTTGTGTCTCTTGGGGCTCTGAGGGCTTGGGTCTAGTTACAGATCCAGGAAGGAGGGGTGGTAGGGTAGGGCCTTCAGGTGAGTGTTATGTGATCTCTAGACAGTTGGGGGGACTAACTTGAGATGGGGGGGGGCTTCTGCTGGTGAGGGTGGTCAGAATTGTGGGCTTATAGCCCTTAGCTCCTCTGGAATCTTGCCCATCTATCCTCACCCCAGTTCTCAGGGCCCTACTCCTTTTGCACAAGTACTCACACTTGAACGAAAGAGGCACTCCACTGCGACTAACTGGATTTACACCATAGTTCAGTCCTGGGATCGACCTTCGGATGTTGTTTCCCTGTGGCTTCAGGGGACCAGAGCTGCTCTGAGGGCTGTCCTCGGAACTTCCAGGTCCCTAATATGGACCTTGAGCTGAAAACCCCGAGATCATCATTTCTTCCCCTGTGTTCTCCAGTCCAGGGAGAAGCAGATCCTCCTTGTTTTCATGAAGCTCCAAACACTTGGTCATCGGTACCTAGCTTGCTAAAAGCATTTTATTACGGGTATCTAAAGGCGATGGTTTCCAGAACTATCTTGCCTGTCAGGCCATGAAGTGTCAGAACCTACTTTGCCGCTGGAAATAGATTTATTCATGCCCGTAGACCTAATCAGGATAGAAAGCCAACTCTAGAAAAGCCAGATGCATTTACAGGAGACTCTGCTCCTTTGGGGCCACTCAAAGTTCCAGAACTGTAACAGTGCTTAGTGGGAGGCATCTCCCAGCTCAGTTTCAGTTCAGAGATGCAGATTCCACACCAGTATAGACTGTCATCCTTGAGATTCTGAGCCCCCCAAAAGCTCTCCTTGGTTATCCGCCTTTTTCAGAACATCAATGGGCTCTGACAAATGAGTCCAAATCCATTCTACAAAATTTGGGGTTCTAGAGAGACTATGTTCTTCAAAGCAAGTTTGTTTTTTTTTTCTTTTCTTTTCAAGTCACAAGTGTTCATAGGAGGTGCTGGAATTGTCTTCTGCTCCTTGTTAATTTCTGAGGTCCCAGAGGGCATGTCTGAGCCTGAGTTACCAAAGAAGGGACCCCAGCCTTATCTGGGCACTGAGGGCTCTCTGGATGACTGCCTCTAACTCAATATGCAGCTGAGGAATGCCTTGATCTCTTGGTCTTCCTGCCTCTGCCTCCGAAGTGCTGGGATTACAGGTGTGTATCATCACGCCAAGCCTCGGCACGCTGAATACTAACTCATAGGGTAAGCCAGGACTGATGGTGCAGGCTTGGAATTAAAGCTGCTCATGAGGCTGAGGCAAGATAATCAAAAGTTCGAGGCTTACCTAGGCTACAAAATGAGTTCAAGGCCAGACAGGGCAGCTTAGACTGGTTCAAAATCAAAAGCAAAAAAGAGGGCTGTAGATTCTGTTCAGTAGTAGTGTGCTTGGCCTGTGTGCACGGCCTGCGTGCACAAGGACCCAGGTTCAAGCTCCGGAACTACAAAGCAAAACAAGCTCCTTCGGCCAGATAATTTGATTTAAGACTTTAATTCCTTGAGATATTGACTTCTTTTTTTTTTTTTTTTTTTTTTTTTTTTACTTTGGGGGTTCATCAGTGAAGAGATCGTATTGTGCAGGGCGGTGATGGGGCATGCCTTTTATCCCAGCACTCAGGATGCAGAGGCAGGTGGATCTGAGTTCAGTCCAACCTGGTTTACAAAGTGAGTTCCAGGACAGCTGGGGTGGTTACACAGAGAAAGCTCATATTGCTCTTACAGAGGATCTGAGTTTGGTTCTCAGCATCCATATCAGGCAGCTCACAAGCTCCTGTAACTCCAGCTACAGGTGGACCCAAGTCCTCTGGCCTCCGTGGTCACCCCCACACCTACATAATTAAGAATAATAAAATCTTAATTGTTTTAGCTTCAAGCTTATCACAGTGCGTTAAATGAAGTAATTTTCAGGGGCTCACCACCGGGCAATTTGATAATGGCAAGGGATATCCACACTGACGTCTGAGCCCTCTGTTAGAATTTCATTGTTGGAGTATCTTGTTGTCTAGTTGTCTGAAGAAACAAGTGGCAGGATGTGTTAGGAAATGTACTTTTAATGTAGCTGAATGTGATTTTAGATCGGAAATAGAATAAGCTTTGTCTGACCTTGACCTTGAAATGTGGCCAATTGTGGTTCATAAAATCAGCCCCAGAGTGAAGTGAATGAGACACCAAAGGCCAGCTGCTGTGTGGTTTCATTTTAAGAATTGCATAAAATAGCCAGACTCAGCCAGAGGTAGAATGGGGTTGCCAGGGCCCGGGAAGAGAGAATGGGGAGTTCCTGTTTAATGGACGGAGTCTGACTGGGAAGGTGAAGTTTGGATGCTGGTGATGCAACACGTGCTTGCTAATGCCACTGAAGTGT
The DNA here is from genome assembly GCA_902168405.1 of Peromyscus aztecus. Lineage (NCBI taxonomy): Eukaryota > Metazoa > Chordata > Mammalia > Rodentia > Cricetidae > Peromyscus > Peromyscus aztecus. The sequence continues at coordinate 34,546 of CABHPQ010169632.1, forward strand.
ACGCTTCAAAAGGTTAGGGCTTGCTGTGCGTGGTGGTGCCTGCCACCTGTGAGGCTGAAATAAAGAAGAGCCCATCTCAGAAGCAAACCAAATGGTTACAGTGGTAAATGTGTGTGTGTGTGTGTGTGTGTGTGTGTGTGTGTGTGTGTGTGTGTGTGTGTGTGTGGGTTTAGATTTGTTTACTTTGCGTGTTTTTCCTCATCCATCTTCTTTTTTTTTTTTTTTTTTTGAGACAGGGCTTCTCTGTGTAGCTTTGCACCTTTCCTGGATCTCACTCTGTAGACCAGGCTGGCCTCGAACTCACAAAGATCCTCCTGGCTCTGCCTCCCGAGTGCTGGGATTAAAGGCGTGCGCCACCACCGCCCGGCCATCTTCTACCTTTAAAAAAAATTTTATTATTTTATTTTATGTGCGTGGGTATTTTGGCTGCATGAATTTCTGTGTACCATGTGTGTTCAGTGCCCACAGAGGCCAGAAGGAGGTGTCAGATCCCCTTAGAACTGGTTATGGACACTTGTTAGTGCCATGTAGGTGCTGGGAATTGAACCATGGTCCTCTGGAAGGGCGGATAGTGCTCTTCCCCACGGAGCCGTCTCTCCAGCCTGGACTCCTTGTCCTTGAGTTTACGCTGCAGGCAGTTTACCCACGGCTCCATCTCTCCACACTGTTTGGAGACAGAGCCTCTCTGTTTATCCCTGCCATGCAGGGCAGCTGACCTTCGACTCACAGCATTGCTCCTGCATTTCAAGTGCTGGCATTGAAGGTGTGTGTTCATGTTAAAAATACTAAACTGCAATAAGAAGGTGGGAGGGGAGTGAACCCTAGTCACTATTTCCAGTCCCATACGCTCCTCCCAAGCCTTGCTACTCTCCCCAAGAGCTGGAGTTTCGGTTGGGGATTTAGCTCAGTGGTAGAGCGCTTGCCTAGCAAGCGCAAGGCCCTGGGTTTGGTCCTCAGCTCTGAAAAAAAAAAAAAAAAGACAAGAGCTGGAGTTTCTGTTTCTATAGAGGACAGCGGGGGAGTGATGCTCTGAGACTCAGGCAAAAGGAAAGTTCAGATGTAGACTGACTGGCTCCACCCTCATTGCAGCCTGCACCAAGGGACCTCTAGCTCTGCCAGGGACGCACATCAGGAGGCCTGGTAGAGAGCACACACAGGTGGAGGGGGCTGTCTCCTGGCTCAGATGCCAGATGTGAGTGAGTCTACCTAGCTAGTGCCAGAGCCGGGGTACAGAGATGCCGAGGGAGAGCTGCAGACTGAGCCCAGGCAAGCCCCAGAACTGAGAGCAAAAGCATTAATAGATTGCTGTTTTCTGACACCTCTGGGTTAGATGTTGGCTGACCCAAGGCCCTGCTAGAAAAACTGATTTATTCTACACAGTAGCAACATCTCAGGCCCCTGAACGCAGTGTGCCCCACATAGAGAGTGAGGCTGAGGCCAGCATGCCTTCTCCCTCTCAGGCTGAAGGCTGAGAGGAGGAGGGTCGGAGGAAGGCAGGGAAGGAACAAAATGACTTAGCACGGTCACATGATTCACTGATTCTTGGGGTCACCTCTGCCACTTCTTGGGGTAAAATGTACACAGGTTAGCAGTAGCTCCAGAGGAACAGTCTGGGTTCAGAAGAAGGAGCACATCCTCCAGGCTGTTTGTCATCTCTTCCTTCCTGAGGGGATCCCAGCACTTGTGGCTGAGGGCAGAGTTGGTAGAGAAATCCAACTCCATGGGAGAACAAAGAGCTGGGTGCTGTTACAGGGGACAATTGTTCCTCAGGTTTCATGTGGACCTCACCTGGGCCCCACCCCTCCGTCTCCCAGCCTTCCTCTCAGAGTGATATCTGGTAGGCTAGTCTGAGAGGCAGAGCAGGTAATGCTGGCCTCAGCCCCAGCTCTCCTTTGGGAATGGCTTATGTTCTGGTTGGAGCCTCTGATGTGGCCACCGTGTAGAGTAAATAATTTGCCCAGTAGGGCTTGGACCAGGGAACATCCAAGTCATAATCTAAGCTTCAGAAGCCCACTTGGCTGGAGGCCTTGGGCTTGTTTATTCACGGCTTTATAGATAAGGAATGTAATTTTGGTTCCCAGTTTCTATAGTTCTTGTCAATCTAAAACTCAGAGAAGGGAAAGAGCATGTAATGTCTTTGACTTCCAGAAAGCTCCATAATTATTGTCTATACTTCAAATATCTTTCTACCCTTTTAGACCCAACCAGTTGCTCTCCTTGATACTCTTCTCTGGAAGCAGGCATGCCCTGCCCTCACTCAGGCACTCAAGAACTCCCTCTGCATTTTTTTCAGACACTTGTTGAGTCTAACTTCAAAGTTCTCTGTAGACTTACCATCCCCACCTATTACATGCCATAGATTGTCTTCAACTGTGATGCCTGGGATCCTAAAACACCCAACTAGGGCTGGAGAGATGGCTCAGTGGTTAAGAGCACTGGCTGCTTTTCCAGAGAATCCAGGTTTGATTCTCAGCACCCACATTGAATCTCACAATTGACTTTAATCCCAGTTCTAGAGGATTCCACACTCTCTTTTGGCCTCTGCAAGCATGTAGTGCACAAACATACATGCAGGTAAAACACCCAAACACATAAAATTATAATAATATAACACATTAAGAGAACAGAAACAAAACCCAAGCTAAATCTGAGTTCAAGTTCAAAGCCAACCTGAGCTCCATAGCCAGATACTGTCTCAATAAACTAAGGACTAGAAATGTCCTTATGGGTAGAGTGCTTGCCTAGCGTATGTTCAGCCCCAGGTTCCATATTTACACTGCAATATAATAATGTTCTGGCTAAGTTTTATGTCAACTTGACATAGGCTAGGTTTGTGTGGGTAGAGGGAACCTCAATTGAGAAAATGCCTCCATCACACTGGCCTGTAGGGTAGGCAAGTCTGTGGGACATTTTCTTGATGAATGAATGATTGATGTGGAAAGACCCAGATTACTATGGGTGCTGACAGCCTTGAGCAGATGGTCCTGAATTGTATAAGAAAGCAGGCTGAGCAAGCCAGGAGGAACAAGTCAGTAAGCAGCATCCCTCCATGGTCTGTGCTTCAGTTCCTGTCTCCAGGAGTCCACCCTGAGTTCCTGCCTTGTGCTGATGGCCTGTAACCTGGGAGCCAAACAAACCCTTTCCTCCCCAAGTTGTTTTTGGTCATGGTGTTTTATCACAGCAGTAGAAACCCTAAGTAAGAAAAAAATAATTTAAAGAAATAATATCAATCCAAATTCCCTTGCATGTTCTAGACTGACATGCTTAAGTGAGTGCCTCTTTTCAAATTCAACATCTCAAGAATCAGTTGGCAAAAGTCCTGCTGGTGCACACAGAGTGCAAGCCCACCTCTCTGTAATCTGTCACTGTCCTCATGGGCATAGTTCCTTATATGTGTAGGAAAACTTTAAACCTCAATTTATTATTACCTTATAATATATATGATGTGTGTGTGTGTGTGTGTGTGTGTGTGTGTGTGTGTGTGTGTGTGTCAGAGGACAACTTTGTGGAATCGGGTCTCTTTCTGTTCACCTCTCCATGGGTCCTAGGGATTGAACTCAGGCTGTCAGGTTTCTCATCGGGCACCCTTTACCCACTGAGCCGTCTTGCCAGCACTGAGGCCGGAAAATGAAAATGTTCATCTTGGTCTCATAACAAGTGTGGCTATGATGGTGCACTCCTGGAATCCCAGCACTTAGAAGCTGAGGCAGGAGCACCGCCATGAGTTCTCTTTGGTGAGAACAAGAGAGTGAAGCTGTTAGAAACTTGATGTAGCCGAGGTAGACCCAGAGTCCTCGGGTGTGTGGGAAGCAGGGGCGGAGGGGTGAGATTTGGATGTCTCAAATGGCAGTTTCTCCAGAGAAACAGGACCAATGACTCCATGTAATAAGGAGGGAGAAACAGAGGTTTAGTGTAAGGAATTGCCTCGCTGGAGTATGGAAGATAGAGGGTCCACGATCTGCAGTGCAGGTTTGCAGGCCCTCAGGCAGGAGACCCAGGTTTTAACAGTCTCTGCATATGACTTGAAAGGTCAGTGAATGGAATAGAAGTTATTTATAGCTCCGGAAGTGAACATCTCACTGCGTCGTCTTTCCCTGGCCTCATGATGACGATGTCAGATGGAGGCTGCTCGAGTGAGGTGATGTGTCACAGAGCTGAGCTGGCCCCCGGGGAACAGGAGGATACATGTGAAATGAATCTTTGTTTTATGTCACTCAGGCTGGGAGCATACGAATTACTGCATCACAGCCTTAACTGGTTGAATCCCCTAATATGCCATCTGGGATGCAGGGGTCATGTGACTCTTGAAGAAACTCCTCTTTGCTTGGAGAGATAAAGCCCTGGTTCTTTTTCTTGTCAAATGTCAAACAGGAGGGAGGATCAAGAGAGATGGCTTAGCAGTTAAGGGCACTGGCTGCTCTTGCAGAGGACCTGGGTTCAGTTCCCAGCACCTACTTGATGGCTCACAACCTTTTTAACTCCAGTCATGGGGATCTGATGCCCTCTTCTGGCGTCTGTGAGTACTGCATGCAAGTGGTGCACAGCCATAAGTGCATCCAAAACACCGTTACATATAAAATGAATTTTAAAAATCATCAAAAATGTAAAATGGGGACCTAGGGTTGTAGACCTAGGAATAAAGCTGTTTGTGGAGTTTGGCAAAAGGATATTAAATCAGAGCAAGTGTTTATGAGACAGGAATCATTTTTTTGGGGGTGCTGAATACTGGTTTAACTGGAACCTTCAAATGACCATGTTACATCCCTAAACTCTAATATTATGAGAAAGATGCAAGTCACCAAAAATAAGCTCATTAGGACTATAAATAAACCAGGTTAACGTCATCTCAGTGCTGGTGGACATCACCACTCACTCGTTAACGGCAACACTTTCATTATGGAGGACCAGAGGGAGGGAAGTTTTGACTCACAGCAGAGTGAATATTCAATGCTGGAATACTGTATGCTTAAAATGGTGAAAATGTTAAGCTCTGTGTTGCGTGCATTTTACATGAAAAAGAATATGGTGAGTCACTTGCGTTGTTGGTTCTGAGTATGTTATTTCTAGTGGGGTGATTGACACTTGTTGGTTGCAGATTGTCAATGGGAGCTCCTTTTAACAAAAGTGAAGAGATTCAAAGATTCTTGGTTGTATCCCAGAAGCCCAGGGCAGGAATGATTCAAGGTCTCAGAAAGGACTAGCACCAGGGACTCGAAGGCCATGTTTGTGCTTCCTGGTCTCTCCCTGTCTCTGTAATTCTGTTTCATTCTCATTCCTTCTGAAGCCTGGTCTCTCTGTCTCTGGTCCACAAGATCCTGACACTTGCTGTGTCCACCTTCTTCTCCATGGTTCCCATGCTGACATGTTACACCCAATGTTAATAATAGCTCAGTTTGTAATAGCCCAGTCACTTCCGATTGGGTATTCCCGAGAAAAGAAAGCCAACTGGTACATCCTGAGTTATGTGATCCCTCTACCCAATTAGCCTTTGCCAGCAAGAGGTACAAAGATAGCTACTTCTTAGATGGGAGTGGCTGAGTGTATACGTCTGCCACTGCCTTCATTTGGGGGATACCCACTACACTAGACTGGACCGCTCTCTTTCAAGATCATAGCACAGTGACATTTAGTTTCAATGACATAAATTGTGGAATCTGAGATTGAGTTGGGGTCTCCTTCATCATGACCAAATTATCTATCTTGGAAGAGCCTGTGACCCTATTGCACCATGGTTGTTCTTTGAATTTCCAGCCTAGTTCAGTCACACTGCAGGACTGACTGAAGGGAGCTTGGTAGGTGCTGCGTTTGGCTACCAAGCACCCATAAGCACTCAGGCCTGACTGCTCCCTCCATGTTCTCAGAATCCCACAGACTGCACAAGGCCCTGGCAGTCTCTCCTGTGCTAACAGGAGTCCTTACCATTTTGTCTTTGTCCTGCATATCTCCCTTGTTGTTAGTTTTTGGCCAAAGAGAGCCTTTGTGTAACCTTCAGGGGGGTTGTTCCTTCACCACCACCCAGCAGCCCCTGTACTGTGTGGCTTGCTTCAGGGCCTGTGGCTTGCTGGAAGGTTGCACGGTCACAGTTATCCATAGTCAAGTCCAACAAGTATTAACTTGCCTCACAACATTTAGGCATAAGAAACATCCTATTTCTTCTTTAGAAAACAAAGACAAATGCTGTGGAATAATCCTTCTGTACACTGTGAAGACATGTTGCTCTTATTGTTAATAAAAAGCTGGTTGTCTGATGGGTAGGCAGGATTTTCAAGGCAGAGAGAATGCTGGGGAAAGGGACAGAGTCGGAGGAGACACCGTGAGATGCAGAGCGAGCAAGATGGGAAGTATGTAGATGAGGTAAATGAGCCTTGGGGCAGCACACAGATTAATAGAAATGGGTTAATTTAAGTTATAAGAGCTAGCTAAAAACGAGCCTAAGCTATTGGCTGAGCATTTATAATTATTAAGTCTCTGTGTGGTTATTTAGGAGTAGCTGCTGGGACACAGAGAAACTCTGCCTACAAACAAACAAACAAACAACCCCAGTACATCCAACTGTGAGCACCCTCCTGCCAACTGATAGGAAGCCCAAGACAGCCATGCCTATGACTACCCCTTCTCTGTGGTCCTGGAGTTTATACACTGCCAAATATTGGACTGCTTGATCCAGGGGGATGGCTAGCTGTGCTGTTGCTCCCCACCTGTGGCCAGGCTCAGAGGAAACCCCCTCCAGACCTCAAGGCCTCAGGCCTCTGAAAGGAGTATGCACAGTCCCCATCCCTGCAGCATCCTTCCTTGCCAGGCGCCTCTGTCATCTGCAGAGTCCCTGTGGTCTTCCCTGGCCTCACTTCTCTGCCATCTTGAGCTTGGACTTTAGAACACAGACGTCTAGGGGCTGAAGGGCGGACTCAGGTGGTAAAATACTTGCTGCCTAAGCACGAGGGCCTGGGTGGGATCCCCAGCACCCGTGGGCAAGCTGGATGTGGTAGTGCATGCCTACGACCCCAGCACCGGGGAGGCAGAGATGGGAGGATCTCCGGGACTTTCTGTCTGTCGGTCTTGCCCAGTTAAATCCGTTAGTCCCAGGTTCCGGTGCAGGAGCCGGTGAAGTGGCTGACAGGTTAAGGCTCTTGCCATCAAGCCTGACAAGCTGAGTTTGACTCCCAGGACCCACCCAGTGGAAAGAGAACTGATTCCCACAGTTGTTCTCTGACCTCCATGCCTACACGGTGGCATGCACACGCCCTTTCCCCCCACAAAATAAATAGAAGTGTAATAAAATAAAATATAGTGGAGAGTGGTCGAGGAAATACTTGACATGGCCTCCACATGCACTCACACACTGGTGTACACACGTACACACACACACACACACACACACACACACACACACACCCTTACCTAAAGTCTAATTGTCCCGTGAGGCAAGAAATGCTCTTCATGAAGGGACAGGTGGGGGTGTGAGTAGGTTCCGTGAATTCCTCTTGATGAGCCTTGAAAACCAGACACCATCGTTTTATTTCTTCATTCACAGAAGCCACCACAGCCACCCACATGCACAGCACTTCCACGTTTTCCAATGTAGTGGGGACGGGACAGTGCTGACCCAGATCTCGGACCGTGGTCTTGTGTGTAAAAGACCCCACCACAGTCCCTGATGCCCAGAGGTCACCCACAGCAGCAGGACCAGAGTCTCTCCCTTTTAAAATCGATTTTTATTACATTTGTTTACTTATGGGGTGGTGTACGCATGCCACAGCACACATGAGATTGCAGGACAACTTGTGGGCATCAGCTCTCTCAGAGTTTATATGAACTGGACAGTTCTGTAGTACATACCTGTGTAGCTGGAGAGTTTCTCTCCAGCTCCTGCCAAACCCCAGCAGTTCTGTAGCCCATTTATAAAATAAACACACAGACTTTTATATTATTTAAACTGTTTGACCTAATGGCTCAGGCTTCTAGTTATCTAGTTCTTACATCTTAAATTAACCCATTTCTATAAATCTATACCCTGCCACATGGCTCATGGCTTACCAGTATCTTACATGTTGGTACTCATGGCAGCGTCTGGCAGCATCTCTTCTGTCTCAGCCTTTTTCTCAGAATTCTCTTCTCTGCTTGTCCCGCCTATACTTCCTGCCTGGCTACTGGCCAATCAGCACTTTATTTATACAGAGCGATATCCACAGCATACCTGTAGTTCCAGCACTCAGGAGATCACAAATTCAAGAGTAGCCTGGGCTACATAGTGAGATCCTATCTCAATTAACTAGCTAGCTAACTTAGTAACAGCATAGATTTACCCACTTAATCCGTCTTTAAACATATCATGGTGATTATTTAATATTTGTTTCATCAGTGACAAGGCACTATGCAGTGGGAGCAGTCTTCCCACTGAGGTCCTCAGAGTCTCTCTTCTCTACATCGGAAGCCCTCAGGGGTCAATGCCTGAGTCTTCCTTATCCCCACCCTCCCTCCCCATCGCCTCCACCCCCTCCCTCCCACCCCCCACCCCCACTCCCACTTTCACCCCCACCGCGCACCCCACCCCCACCCCCACTTGCTGCTCAGAGCCTCAGTCCTCCATCATGACTCAGCAAATTAACCTCCTTGTTTTCCAGAGCTCAAGTCATGACAAAAGCTATAATCCCTGCCTGACTCCCTGGCCGGCCCACAGCAATGCTTCGCATTGAAGTTGGTGCATGGTGGCCCAGCTCCAGAGAAGGTATGAAGTGTTTAAGTGTGACTGTGAGACCCCAAATGGTAGATGTTTGCTCCTGAAATGAGCCCAGGGCCTGGGCAGCTCCAGAATCAAGTGGTACCATCTAGCCAAATGGGAGGTGGCTTTTCGGTTTTTTGTTTTTGTTTTTGTTTTTGTTTTTTCAGACAGGGTTTCTCTGTGTAGCTTTGGTGCCTTTCCTGGATCTCACTCTGTAGCCCAGGCTGGCCTCGAACTCACAAAGATCTGCCTGCCTCTGCCTCCCGAGTGCTGGGAGGAGGTGGCTTTCCTCAGAGAGAGCTACTGTTCCCCTCCGGTAAGATATCTGACGCTTTCTACTGTTCCTAGACTGTGAACACGTTTTGTAAGAAGTTTGAAAAGCCCATAGGTAAAGTAGTGGGGCCTGAAAAGTTGTTCGTTTTAAAATACGTATTGAAAAGGAGAAAAGTTACAGTGCTAACACGCCCCACAGGAGGCAAAAATGCAAGGGACTAAACAGCCACGTGCATAGCTCATGAGTGCAATTATGTATGTGCGTTATATATGTTAGCTCTGACTCTTTAACAATTACATTGTTTTTATACAGTATTCTTGTGATGGGTGTAAGAGCCAAAGTTAACTGGAATGCTGGGAGCTATCGTTCTTGGGAAATAAACCACATTTTTACTCCTCTAAACAACACTGTTTACACTGGATGCACTTGATTGGATGTAGGCAGGAGATACATAGGCAGGAAATACGTCAGGATGTATGCTTGCCCCTGATTGGACCTGATGGGAAATGCAATGAATTGTGGGTTTTTCCTTTTTAAGCCCCTGCAAAACACGACTTGCTGCCATTTCTTGGGAACCTAGGGGTGGATCTGGCCAGAGGCCATCTTCCTGGCCAGTATTTAATTAAAGCTTGCTTCAAATTTGCTGAAAATTGGGGAACTGGTTTTTCTCTCGCAAATCTCGGGATTAACAATGGGAGAGGAAAATGTCATTTATGTCTGATGTCCAAGGTGATATTAACGTGTCTTACACCAAAAGCACCGCTGATGTGTTCACTCCATGTTGAACACCTAGATACTTGATGCTGGAGCGATCCATGGCTCGGTGGTTAAGAGCACACACAGCTCTTGCAGAGGACCTGGGTTCCATTCCCAGCACTGTGGGATTTAACTTTAGTTCCATGGGATCTGGTGCCTCTTCTGACCTCCGTGAACATCAGACACACATGTGGTGCACTTGTATACATGCAGGCAAGACATTCATACACGTAAAATAAAAATCTAAAAAAAAAATGTTTAAATAGCTACTTGGCAAATGCTTTATATCAGTGTTTCTTCGACCTTAGCAAGCTTCAGAATCTTCTGGAAGTTATGCTAAAACCCAGTTTGCTGGATCCTGTCCCAGAATGGCGTCAGAAGGTCTAGGGTGGGTCTGTGAATCTGCACTTCTAACAGGTTCCAGTGGGGCTGCTGCTGGTCCGGATGACATCTTGGGGACTGTTATCCAGAGTTTCTTGGTGGATCATTATACAGGTATTTGTTTCTGTGATTGAGAGAGTATTGGTTGGTGTTTGGATAGACTGGGAATGCATTATTGTCTCTCTGCTTTTAAAATAGGTTTTATTTATTCTCTGACAATTTCATACACATATATAATGTATACAATGTATTCTGCCCAAGTCTCCTCTCCCACTCTCCCCGCCCCCATACTTCCCCTTTCACATCCTCTTCCTTTATTATTAATTGTGTGTGGGTGTTTTGCCTGCATGCATGTATATATGTGCACCATGTGCATGCCCGGTGCCTGTAGAGTCCAGAAGAGTGTGTTGGATCCCTGGAACTGGAATTACAAAGAGTTGTGAGCCTCCAGAGGGGTGCTGGATATTGAGCGCTAGCCCTTTGCAAGAGCAGCCAGTGCTCTTAACCACTGAGCCATCTCTCCAGCCCCTTCTCTTCTTTCTTTTTCTAAAAAAAATAATATTTTCTCTGTTTTAATTAATGAAATTGACAGCTGCCCTAATATTGCTAATTAGTTTAGATAATCTGTTACGCTTATACTGCCAATTTGGTACTACCTGGGGGAATTGTTGGGAGCAGGCCAATGCCTAAATCAGCATGGGACCTGCTTTCTGGCCCAGAAGGTCCCTTTGCAGGATCCGACCATTTCCAGCTGGATGGACAGCACTGAGGAGAGTAAAGCGTAACCAGATTTCCCAGGTAAATGCACAGGCATGGGCAACAACACTAAAGAGTCCTTGCCTTGCTAACCAAAGTGTCTAGGAAAGAATGGCCAGGTGGAGAACCAGGCTGCCTCCATCGTAGGGTTAAAATCCATCTTATAGTAAGGACAAACTAGGTTCATTCCTGTTGATGGTTAAACCTCTGTTTCTCAAGGATTGGGCCATGCCCCCCACCTATAACCTTAACTACTGTGGTTCTGTACTGCCCGTTCCAGGAATGGCAATCACGTCTTTGTTTTAAAAAGTTAATAACCATCTTGCTACCCTATCTTTGTTTTAAAAGGGTTGTTATGGTTATCTTATTATGACTACCTGTTGTTACGAACACTTTGAAATCATGTCTTGGTTTCAAGAGGTCGTTATGATTAACTTGTTATGCTCTGCTCTGCTCCTGTAACCTTGACTATTTTGCCCACCCATCTGGAAACCTCCTACCCCTGAGGTATAAAATTTTTGTTGTCTTTGCATCCAATGTTGACCCTCTCAAACCCCATCTCAGGGGGCAGCAGCCTGTGTACATGAATAAAAAAGCTTGCTTTAATTATGGCTTGCTTTAATTAATTTGGTCGTGATGATTTAGGTCAGTGCTCTTTCTCATCCCATCTTTGGGATTAACCCAGGAGCCTGGAATGGGGTTGAAGGGGTCCAGATGTGGTAAGTTATTAAATGCCCTGAAAAGCTGTAAGGATGCTGTGACTCGGGAGGAAAGGCAGGTAGGTGGTCCCTCTCCTGTACCAGAAGGGGTCATAGCTGAACTAAAGACATAACTAAAGACAGATCCTCAAGAGAAAGGCACAGCAAATTAATTCAGTCACAGTTTTGCATGACCTGGGGACCTTCAGAAGGAAGACACAAGGACCCAGGGTGAAGTATCAGTTTTTCCGCTTAGCTTGGAGAAGGCGTGCAGAGGTGGACAGAAAGGGTGTGTAATAAAGATAGATGGAGGGACACACTGAGTAAAGCCCATCTGTTGGTATTTTTTGTGGCCCACTCTTTCTGGGCATGGGCAGGACCTTTTCTGGAAGGGGGTCATCTTATGACCTACTGTCAGACAAGGTAGATTAGAGAATTTCTTTTTTGGCCAGCTTTAATGCAGGAAGGTAGGGGAAAAATGAATATAACAGGATCATAGAGCTTTACACTGGAGGATTCCTTAGAAATCATTTCAAATCTGGATGTATAAGTCTCAGCAAGCTTCATAGCTCTCTTCAAGCCAGTGCCAAGGACTGACAGTTGGAACCAGACCCAAGTCTTATGTATAGCTTCTCTCACCACTTTGCAGAGACATGAAACTCATTTGGGGGAAAAATAAGTAAGCTCTAATTATTGGATTTTTTTTTCTTTTTTGGCAAGGAAAAGAAAACCATTTCCATCTAGTTTGTAGTAAAACATGTCTAGGCCTATTTTATTTTTGAAAGTGAACCCCACAGCCGTGCTCAGAAGCTCTCTTGACATTCCACATTCTCACTCCCAGTTTACAGTGGTCAGGAAACAAGCATCACCCTGAACTCTTCTCAGCCACAACTGTGGCCACAGTAGGCACATGAACTTGGCCTCCAAAGGCATCACACACACTTGGACCTGTAAGCAGATCATGTATTATCTAGAAAATTCTATGGAGAGTGGTTGACCAGAGAGGGCTCCAAAGGTCTTGGGTCCTTTTGCTATAGAGGTTATTTGGCTTGCTGGCCAGTGGCATTACACACACACACACA
>CABHPQ010169633.1:8445-36961 GCA_902168405.1 Peromyscus aztecus
TTTTTTTTTTCCTGAGACAGGGTTTCTCTTTGTAGCTCTGTCTGTCCTTGAACTTACTTTGTAGACCAGGCTGGCCTCAAACTCACAGAGACCGGTCTGCCTCTGCCTCCTGAGTGCTGGGATTAAAGGCATGCACTACCTCTGCCCAGCTAGAACACTATTTTCTTAAAGTCTTAAGGCAAAAATTAATTTTATTCCTGACAGCAAACATGCAGTTACAAATTAACTATAATCATCAAAATCTGACTGCTGCTTCAGTAGTTGTGGTGATTTGAATGAGAATTGCCCCATAAGCTCACACATTTGAGTGCTTAGTCCCTAGTGGGTGGAACTGTTTGGAAAGGATTAGGAGGCGTGGCCTTGTTGGAGGAGGTGTGTCATGGACAACAGGAGCCATGAAGCTGCAAAAGCTTCTTGCCATCCCCACTTCACTCTCTACTTCCGGTTTAGTGCTTGAGAAAGCTCTCAGCTGCTGCTCCAGCTGCCTACCTTTCACTTTGCCATCACAGACTCTACCACACCGAACTATAAGCCCAAATGACTGCATCCTTCTCTAAGGTGCCTTGGTTGTGGTATTTATCACAACACTAGAAAAATAACAACACAGTGGGCCACGCCCTCAGGTGCTTCTTAGAGCACTCATCTATCCAGCCTCCAAGGCAGCTCCCAGCTAAGCTGTCTCACCTGATTTAGTCTTGTTTGTAAAGTGATTCTTCCTCCAGGAGAAGGCATCCGGCTTAATGCTGCCTCAATCTGTTAATGAGAGAAAGTATTCAAATAAAACAAAAAATTTCTAATTACTGGCAGTGAGTTTTCTGACACAGAAGAGAAAGAAAAGATTTCAGCTTAGCATTTTCTTGTCCATTTTGGCTTAACGTAAGTTCCCTCCGTTCTCAGTTAACAACAACAGTGTGGCTGAAGGACATTTCTAGCGTAGTTCTGGTGCCCCATGTACCGTACCCAAGACTAATTCCCTATGACGAGTCTGACACAATGATGTCCTTTGTGGCACTTTAAATAAGAATGGCTTCCATAGGCTCCTATATTTGGATGCTTAGTCATCAGCAGTGGCAGCACTTGAGGAGGATTAGGAGGTGTGGCCTTGTGGAGGAAGTTGTGTCACCAGGGATAGGCTTTGGGGTTTCAAAAGCCAAGCCAAGCCCAGAGTTGCTCTTCCTACTGCCACGGATCAAGATGTAGAAGTCTCAGCTACTTCTCCAGCACTTTGCTTGCATGCACGCCCCCATGATGACAATGCATGCTCCCTGCCATGACGATAATGGACTAAACCTCTGGAATCATAAAAAAAAAAAAAAAAGCCCCAGCTGTTTTCTTTTGTACGAGTTGCCTTGGTCATGGTGTCTCTTCACAGCAACTGTACAGTGACTAAGACATACTTCCTTTTTTTACTTTTTTTCTGTCAGTGGTTTGTTTAGGAGACAGGGTCACACCATATAGCCCAAACTGGCTTGCAACTTACGATTCTCCTGCTTCAGCCTCCCAAGGGCTGAGACACAGGCACATGCTACCACATCTAGCCCAGTAATTCCCTTCTGACTATTCCCTAGATATAAGCATTAGGTTCGGAAAAAGATTTTTTAAAAATTTTCTTTGTTTTACCTGGTCTTTTTCTTTTGTGAGTTCATCAAAGAATCGCTCCGTTTCTGCTAGGGTCCTAATTTTTGCTGTATATTCAAAATCATTACTCTGCGGTGCTGCTGACACCGGCTTGCACTGCTCCAGGCTGGCTGATTTACTCTTCTCCCAGGCTTGTCTCACGGACACTTTCTTCACTCCATTTGGCAAGGATTCAGGACAAGAGCTATGATTAACAGGGCTGTCACTGGCTTTCTCTGAATACTTTTTTTCTGTCAGAAAAGAAAGAAATTTCTTATGTCTCTTACTAATTTTTCTAATAGATTGAATACATATTAATATCTCGCCCAATCTCACTTCTTAAAAGGAACAGCTATATGGCTAAAACGTAATAAGAGAAGAAGCATCCTTTCTTTCTTCCCCCAGCCAGTTTCTCGAGACAGTCTCCCACTAATCCAGGCTGCTCTGGAACTCACTAAGTAGTCCAAAATGACCTCGAAGTCACAGAAGCCATAGCAATCCTCCTGCTGAAGCCAACTGCATGCTGGGATAAAAGATGGGAGCCACCACCCCCAGCTGAAGAATATTTACAGTTAACATTATTAGGACCTACCCAAGTGACTTCATATACCTTATACATTTATTCTAGGCGTAAAGTTTTTCAATGGAAATTACCCACACCTGGGCAGCTTTCTCAGCTACAATGTAAGAGAGGCCATAGAGCATCGTCCTGGTGACGTCCTGATTACAGCACCCTACGCCTCCGCTTCCCAAGCTGCCCAAGAACACTCACAGAGCAAGCTCAGGCAGAGGTGTTCTTCAGAGCCTTGCAAAGACACCGGAATCTTGGAAAACAAATGCCTCTAACTCTAACCAGTAATTTTTAGGAAAATATACCTTCCGAGTCATCTAGAGAAAGAAACTGGAGATGTTTCCTTGGACTGCTTCGTTGTACCGTGGATACAGGAACAGTATCTAAATCATCCAAAAGGATATCAAATCTAGTGAATGAAGCAAGTTACTTGTGAGAAAAATATGAAGTGAGTTTTCCTATCTCACTAGAGAGCTGAACTGGCACCCCAGGAACTCACACAGTAGCATTTTCTTTTTTCTTTTTCTTTGGTTTTTCGAGACAGAGTTTCTTTGTGTACCCATGGCTGGTCTCAAACTCACAGAGATCCGCCTGCCTCTGCCTCCAGGGCTGGGATTAAAGGCGTGCGCCACATATTTTCTTAAAAGAAAGCTAGTTGTATGATTTTCAAAACTGAAATTGAAAGTGTCTTTCCTGACACAAAGTTCTATTTCTACATTAGAAATTTAAAGCACTGGCTGTCATACCTCATCTGATCTCCCTAAGAAGCTTCTGGAACAGGCAGGGGAGGTGCTCAGAAGGGGAAAGTAAGGCTCACTGTGCTCCTTCCTAGTCCATCACTCACTGCTAGTCTACGTCAGGAGTAGGTTCATTGCATGTAGACAGCAGGTACCTGCCACCCTCACCCACTGTCTGACACCAAATGTCCCTGTATCACACCTAGTCAGAAGCACAAAGAACCTTTTCTACATCTATAAGCTGATAAACGCTGAGTCAGCATTGAAGATCTAGGAGTAGCAAGTTAAAAACTATTTTCACCTGGCAGTGGTGGCGCGTGCCTTTAATCCCAGCACTCAAGAGGCAGAAGCAGGCAGATCTCTTGAGAGTTCAAGGCCAGTCCGGTCTACAGAGAGAATTCTAGGACAGCCAGAACTACACAGAGAAACCATGTCTCAAACAAACAAACCTATTTTCATATATTATAATACACTTCATGTTTCATATGATGTTCACATCAATGACCTAATGCCACAGAGCCCCAGTGACAACTGAAAAATCAGTAATAGCTAAAGCCATATTGATGGTTCAAAATCAGTAACGGGGCCAGTAGGATGGCTCAGGAGGTACAGGTACCTGCCTCCAAACCTGATGCCCTGAGTTCAATACCTGAGCCCACATGTTGGAAGGAGAAAATCAACCCCCACAAGTTGTCCTCTGATGTGCACACATGCACCAAGGCACACATGCTCACACATGCACACACACACATGCAAACAATAAATAAAATGTTTTGAAAACCAATCACATTTTTTTTTTAATTCTACAACTTTACAGAACTTACCGAATTGGACTGCTTTCATTTTTACTAAGTAGATGACTAAATCCTGGGGATAGATTTTCTTTAGGGGACCGTTTAGGACTGTAAGCCACAGTCACTGGTGTTAACATAATCTCTCTTTTTGCTAAAGAAGAAAACAAAGAAGAAATATGATTTTTGTCTTTATATGTGCTGGCAGAACTTATTCCTAATTTTAAAGATAATGAAATTTGCTGAGTGGCGGTGGGGCACACCTTTAACCCCAGCACTCAGGAGGCAGAGGCAGATGGATCTCTGTAAATTTGAGGCCAGCCTGGTCTATAGAGCAAGTTCCAAGACAGCCGGGGCTAATCAGAGAAACCCTGTCTCGAAAAACCAAGAAAAAGAAAAAAAACGAGAAAAGCAAGACATTCCATAGAAAACTGGACGGTACTGAAGAGCAGACAAAGTGAAAATAAACAACCCGTCACTCTAGTCTACAGGCAATCCCTGCTGACGCTTTAGTACCAGACTATAGTATCAGCACTGTAGCTCAAAACTGGTTTTGCAAGATTTTAGAAGTCAAGTGGAAATAGAAACGCCAGTGCAGTGGTGACTGCTCCTCCTCAGCGGGTGGGAAAGTGGACATGGACAGTCAATGCTGAAGCTTTAGAACAGCCTGGAACTGTGGGGAGGAAACGCCAGCGAAGACAGATAGAGATCAGATATCTAAGAAGCTTCTTCTCCCACCTCTGCAAACTGTCTCAATTCGTGCTCAATAGAGATCAACGTGCTCTAACTTTCAAAAGCAACTTCTTTTTTTTTTTTTTTTTTTTGATTTATTTATTTATTATGTATACGGAAGAGGGTGCCAGATCTCATTACAGATGGTTGTGAGCTACCATGTGGGTGCTGGGAATTGAACTCAGGACCTCTGGAAGAGCAGTCGGTGCTCTTAACCTCTGAGCCATCTCTCTAGCCCCTCAAAAGCAACTTCTTATGGTACTAAGGACCCCATCCATGCTAGGCCAGGGCTCCACCACTGAGCTACATCCCAAGCCCTTTTTACTTTTGATTTTAAGGCAGAGTCTTGCTAAGTTGCAGGCTAGCCTTGAACTCACACAGTAGCTCAGGCAGGCCTTGAACCTTGATCTTTAGCCTCCCAGGTAGCTGGGATGACAGAGCTCCACCATAGGCTTGGCATAAAAATGAGGTTTCTTAGCTTATGTTTGTCGTATCTGTGCACTCAAACAATTTCATTCTCTGGGAGCCCGGGCTCAGCATCCTCTATTGGGGACGAGAACACACTGAAACCGGAAAAGCACGTGGGAAAAGTCACTCTCCCCAGCCCAAGGCACACTCATCTCTTACTTGGAGTGCTGGCTTTACGACTGGAGGGTGGGAGAGACGATGATCTTTGTGAAGCTGAACTCTGTCTCTTTGGTCTCTGCTGGGCACCTTTCTCTGGGGAACGGCCTGTATTGACTGAAGGTTCAGTTTGCCGAGGATTCACTAATTCTGCATCAGAGAAACATACACAAAAAATAAGGCAGACCTGGTCTCCACCATCTGCTTTATCACAGCTGTCACTGCACAAGGCCCTCCACTGAGAGCATGCTCTGCTCAAAACACTTCTTCTATCTAGGCTGTAATAACGATCCGCAAATGTGCCGCATTATGATGATAAAAAATGCTTGGGAGGGAGTTTATAATGAATGCACCCTGGTTTCCTGTTGCAACTGGCATTCAAGGTGAGTGCTCACAGAGAGTGTATTTTTAGGAAGCAGGTTACTAATTTATTTACTAGGAGACGCTGCTGTGGGATGCAGCGCCACAGATCTGAGGGTGTGCCTGGCAGGTCTGAGAAGTAAGCATGGGAAGCAGTAGAAGGAACAATGGAGCAAGGCATGGTGGTCAACACCTGGCAGCCCAGCACTGGGGAGTGGAGGCAGGAGACCAGACATCAAGGTCACCCTGGCAACATAGTGAGTTCCAGGCTAGCCTGGGCTATGTGAGATCTTGTCTCAAAAAGAGGGGGATAGAAGGCAAAGAGAAAGAGATGTTGGGTGGAGAGAGGAATGGAGGGCAGAGACAGAGAGAAGTACCAAACTTTGGGGAAAGCACACCTTGAAAGACATTCCTCTTCCTCTCTATAGATGCTCAGTAACCAGGAAAAAGAAGGAAGATAGGGAAAATTTTTGTTTTTCTCTATTTTTGGACACTCTGGATTCTGTTGCTTCGGCCTCCAAGTGCTGGGACAATAGACATGTACCCCTGCCCATCTTACTCCTCCTTTTACGAATATCAAATGACTGCCACAATTTTCCAACATGTGCAAGTAAGACAGAGATGTAGACAAATTCACTCCGTCACCCAGGCAGCCTGTGATTTCAACCCCCACCTTAGCACACAGAAGTGGGATTATATGGATTATGCGCCTGCACGGCCCAGCTCACATACAGACCTTTTTTCTTTATTATTTTTAATTCTATGTAGGAGTGTATGTCTGCATGTGGGTATGTGCACATGACTGCAGGTGCCTACAGAAGCTAGAGGCATGAGGTCCCCTGGGACTGGAGTTAACAGACAGCTGTAAGCTACCATGTAGATGCTGGGGACTCTGTAAGAACAAGTGCAGTTAGCCACTGAGCCATCTCAGTACAGGCCTTCTAAATAATCAGAACACAATATGCAGTTGGCTTTGTATAAAAGATGCATGCGATGCCAGGACCAAGATAAATCAGTATTAAGGGTCAGTTATGAAATGGGGCTGGAGCAGTATCAGAAATCAGGACTTCATTTCATTATCTGAGAATTTTATCTTATTTTATTTTTTCAGGCAGGTTCTTATTATGGAGCTCTGACAGGCATAGAACACACTATGTAGACCAGGCTAGCCTCAAGCTCCTGCCTCTGTCTTGAAAGTGCTGGGATTAAAGACATGCACTTCCATGCCTGGCTGAAATTTTCATTTTAAAGACTATAATATAAATTAAGGAAAAGGGGCCAGGCAGTGGTGGCGCACACCTTTAACCCAGCACTCGGGAGGCAGGAGCAGGTGGATCTCTGTGAGCTTGAGGGCAGCCTGGGCTACAGAGTGAGTTCCAGGACAGCCAGAGCTACACAGAGAAACTCTGTGTCAAAAAACAAAACAAATAAAGAACAACAACGACAAAAACTAAGGAAAAGGGCAGACACCTCTTTCTTTCAACATCAAACAAGGAATAAAATACTACTTAGGAGGTCAGAGGATGGCTCATCAGTTAAGAGTACTGATTGCTCTTGCACAGGGCCTGGGTTCAGCTCTCAGCACCCACACAGCAGCTCACAAACATTCATAACCCCAGCTCCTTCATGAGCACCAGGTTTGCATGTAGTGCATATTCCTACCCGCAGGCAAAACACTCAGAGATGCAAAAGAAAATCAATAAATCTTAGAATTAAAAAAAGTACTTACTGCTAGAGGTACCCTCTTTCTCTGTCTGTGTCCCCCAATTCTTAAATATTCTTTCTTCATCAAGTTCCTTTAAAGCTTTCATGATTGGTGTGTCTGGAGTGTCCCTCTGCTTTTTAATCAATAAGCTTGCTGGTGACCGTCCAAGCGAAGAGTCCTTTTCTGGAGGAGAGTGGTACCTAAAATAGTAGCTGCAATTGTAACTGCTGTGGGCTGAACGTTTGCATATCCCCGTCCCATAATGTACAGATAACAGCCTACCCTTAGCTGGAGTACTTAGAGTTGGGGGCCTTTAAAAAGAAACAAAGATTAGACAGGCCATAAGAGAGGAGCCCCCAATGGGCTTGAAGGTCCTTATGAGAGGGAGGAAGACAGGCCTGACGGTGCACACAAGCCTGTAACCCCAGCATTCAGGAGGCTGAAGCAGGGGGATGGTCAAGATTTCCAGGTCAGCCTGGGACACACAGCAAAACTTGCTTCCAAAAAAAAAAAAAAAAGAAAGAAAGAAAGAAAGAAAAGAAAAGAATATATATAAAACAAGAGAGAAAGAAGAAAATAGAACAACACTCTGTCTGGTACACATCAAGAAAGAACAGGCCAGGCCGGGCGGTGGCGGCGCATGCCTTTAATCCCAGCACTTGGGAGGCAGAGCCAGCCAGATCTCTGTGAGTTCGAGGCCAGCCTGGTCTACAAAGAGAGATCCAGGACAGGCACCAAAACTACACAGAGAAACACTGTCTCGAAAAATAAAACAAAACAAAAACAGAGCAGGCCATGTGAAACACAGCCAGGAAGAGGGTTCTCTCCAAGACCTCTGCCATGCTGGCACTTGAACTGGAGAAATCCATATCTGTATGCTACCCAGAGTACATGACTGAGCTTGCTCAGGCTATGCCAAAAGTGCGAGGATGATCCTACCACCCTAACAAGCTTGCACTGTGCCCCTGAGCATAGGCAGAGAAGCACTGCAGAGCCTACAAAGGTAAAACATGCTAAAAGCATTAGCCTCTCAGGGCTGGGGAGATGGATCCACTGCTGGATCTACTTTGCTGTCTATACAAGCAAAAAAGAAAGAGAGGAAAGAAGGAAAAAGAAGAAAGAGAAAAGGAAAGGAAAGGAAAGGAAAGGAAAGGAAAGGAAAGGAAAGGAAGGAAAGAAGGAAGGAAGGAAGGAAGCAAATGCATAAACTAGGCTCGAAATTAAGACAGTAAAAAATTAACGAGCTGGATGTGAGCTGGATATAACGGCGCCTGTCTAGAATCCCAGCACAAGGGTGAAAAGCGCAGGATCAGGAGTTTGATCACGGCGTCCTGTCCACACTCACAGCTGAGCTTTGTGGGAAGACAGTCACCTAGCTGCATCTCCTCATCAACACTATCTTGAGTGGATACCTGCTTTCCACAATGAGCAAACCCCACTTCTGAAAGACAGTTGATTCACACCCTGTCCACTCTCCTCCAGCCTCCCCCTCCCCCGCCCCATGCTGGCTTTCACAATCCAAGAAAAACCTCAGGTCCAACTTCAAAGAGAAGGCAGAAACCCCAAAACAAAAACTGTTTCTTGTCCTTCCCCACCCCTTCTCAGCCCAACTTCTGACTAGTTCCTCTAGAGGAGACAGCTGCATCTCTATGAAAGCATTCCTCAGTCGACCTCAGCAGTTATCTCACCCAGGAACACGGGTTTCCTCCAGCTGGTTATCTATCTTCCTGTCCCCGGTGTCCAGAGGCTGCCCAGTAAAAATGGAGTACTCTGCTCCTGGAATCAGCCACTTCCTCCTACTCACATCTGAGGTTGCTAGTGTGCTGTAGAGATAAGAAGCATTCCATGGCATCACAGTTTGCACTTCAATTTAAAGAAAATTTATGTCTATAAAACACGGGCGGACACTTTGTCCATGTTTGTGTGGTACCCAAAAAAGCCAGCAGAGGGCATCAGATGCCCTAGGAGTGGAGTTACAGAGAACTAGAGCCATCATACAGGTGCTGGGAATTGAACTCAGTTCTGGAGGAGCAAGCAGTGCTCTTAACCACAGAGCCATCCTTCCAGCCTCTTGCACTTCAACTTAGAACATTTATGTCAGAACAACCCATTTCCAAGTTTGACCTAAATATTTGCACAGTGACTTAGAAACCACATATGGACAACCTATATTTAAAAAATGAATTTTATTTTCAAGGTTTCTCACTGTCCTGGAACTCACTTTGTAGACCAGACTGGCCTTGAACTCACAAAGATTCGCCTGCCTCCGCCTCCCAAGTACTGGGATTAAAGGCGTGCACCACCACGTCTCGCAGTATCTTAAAGGCTTTTGTTTTGTTTCGTTGGTTTTTCAAGACAGGGTTTCTCTGTGCAGCACTGGCTGTCCTGGAATTCAATCTGTAGACCAGGCTGGCCTTGAACTCAGAAATCCACCTTCCTCTGCCTCCGGAGTGCTGGGATTGAAGGCATGGCACCACCACCCACCTATGTTAAGGTTTTAAGAGTCAACTGAACTTTTGAACATTCCTCTGACATAGAGAAGAGTCAGGTACTCACGGCTCTACACAGCCCACTTCCTGTATTCTAGCACACCCAGTTCCCTTCTGTCTGCACTGGCTCAGAGTAAGGAGACAGCGCACAGCCTTGCCCATTCCCTACAAACACGACTGCATTCTCCAGGCAGCAGTCACAAGTCTCCTGCTCCTATCCAGCTCCTCGGGTGGCTAACAGTGACAGTGTTTAGACTATCACTTCCTCCATATCTGTACATGGAGTTCCAGCCCCAGGACCCACACACAAGGGTGAACAGACCCTTGTGAGTTGTTTTCTGACCTTCACACACATGCACACAAACGCATGTGATGATAAATAAAATGCAAATGATCATTTTTGCTTGTTTTTCGAGACAGGGTTTCTCTGTGTAGTTTTGGTGACTGTCCTGGATCTCACTCTGTGGACCAGGCTGGCCTCAACTCACAGAGATCCACCTGCCTCTGCCTCCCAAGTGCTGGAATTTTATAAAGGCGTGCACCACCACCGCCTGGCCTGATATTTTTTTAAAACCTAGCTTCTACAAGGCTCACATCACCTACTCAAACAATAAATAAATAAATGTGAATGATAATAATTAAAAATCCAGCTTGCCAAGGTTAACATCTAATGGAAGCCTGCCCTATACTAGACTTTGAACCAGAGCACGGTGTGGTGGCCTATGCCTTCAACTCCAGCATTCAGGAGGCAGAGGAGCCAGGTCTCTGAGTTCCAGGCCAGTCTGGTCTACTTAGCCCAGGAAAGACTCTAGCAGTGACCTGGAGGCAGGAAATGAAGGCAAGATCACGGAGGAATGATGCTTCCTGGCTTGCTTGCCAGGCTTAAGTCCAGCCAGCTTTCTGAAACACCTAGGTCCACCTGCCCAGAGAGGGCACTGCCACATGAATGTCAATCAGAAAATGCCCTACAGGCTTGCATAGAGGCCAATCTAACAGAGGTAGTTTTTTCAGTTGAGGTTCCTGATTGCCAGATGACAAAATTAACCAGCACAAACCTATCTCATCTCCAACCCTGCTGTCGCCACCACACTAGGCAACTTCAAGAGCTATCCTTGACCTCTAGACCCAAAGACTCGGTCTCCTCAGTCATCTACCACAAAGGATATGGCCAGACTCTGTCATAATCAGAGGTCTACGGAAACTCACACCCCAATACCTCTCCCACCTCTCTGTTCCTGTTGCTGCCAAACATCCTCCCAGCAACCAGCCAGCGGCATGACCCCCATTCACCAATCAATCCTAGTTTCACTAGTTCCTCTGTCCACTCTGGCATGTGCGGCCACCACCTTAACTACTCATAGCCCTGACTCCAACTCTCACATCTGACCAGCACCGAAACCCCCAGCTTGACTAACAACAGCGACCTGACTTTCTGTCCACACTCCCATGGCTGAGCTTTGCTGGAAAACAGTCACCTAACTGTGCCACCCTGCACCCCATCCTCAGTGGACATGCCCTCCTCTTGGCTAGCAAGCTCTGCTTCTGTAACAGCCCTTCATGGTGGCTTCCGTCAGTGGATAACCACTCAGGTCCACCACTTTCCCTCAGGTCCAACTTCAGAGAGAAAGCAAACCTCTTCTTCTCTACTCTTCTCACACCTACCCCTCTAGGAGTCCTCCCTCCCTCTCTCTTGAGAGCCGGGCCCTGCCCCAGGGCCTTGTGCATTGCTAAACAGGCTCTCTACTACAGCAACACCCCAGCCCCTTTCCCTCAATTCTTAAATTAAGAAACATTTCGAACATTCTTAGAAAATTACAGAGAATACAACAAGCACCCACCTACCTACTCTCGGTTTTAACAGATGCTTAGATCTTGGCCATATTTGTTTTTAATTGTGAGACATAACATTGTATACATATGTATAGTTGCGTTTGTTAAACAAGGGCATGCTATCCACACCCTTCAATACGTCTTCTCCGCAACAGTATGTTGATGATTTATTCATGTTTGTGTGCAGAGCTGTCAGTCACTTCTCCAGTCTGATTCTGTCTCCTGGTGGTAGATGCTGTTTCAACAACACTACAGTTAACCTGTGGAAGAAGTGACCTACATTTCTAAAAACACAAGCATGAAATGTGGGGTGCACCCATCACCTTCGGTCGTCTTGGTGTCCGAGTTCTTTTCTTCACCTTTGCCAAACTTTGGAACAAACTAAGTCTGGCCTGTCTGATGGCGGGAATGGTACATACTATCATTTTAACTGGTAGTTTCCTGACTTCTCAGGACAATGAGCATCTTTTCATTGCTATTGGCTGTTTTCTTCTTTCTTTTTCTGTGCAGTTTCTCATCCCTTTACCATTTTTCTGTGGAGGAAATCCTCTCTTTCTTACTGAGTTGTGATAGAACTTTGTATTCTGAATACTCATCCTTTATTTTTCCTGTTCATTAAAATAAAAATCACACACAGACAGACACACACACACACACAGCCAGTGAGATGGCTCGGTAGGTAAGAGAGCTTGCCACCAACCCTGAGACCCGAGTCTGCCCCCAGCACCACATGGTGGAACTCTGCCTCACACATAAGCAGTGGCAAGTGCATATTCACACACACACAATTTAAAAAGGTACAAATTTCTTTTAAAGATGTCAAGCATAGATAGACACACAGGTAATGTCAATGTACTGATACTGGGCATGGTCTTCACTCTGTTCTACACCCTTAGATTTTCACTACAAACACAATTAAAGCCCTGCTGAGCCTCGTCAGCCCTAAGGTTCCCTGCTCACAGAAGCCATTATTCTCAACTCGTGCTTAACATTTCCGCACACGATTTTAAGACTTTGATTGCATTCATAAGATCCCAAGAGATACTCAGAACTATTGTAGATGCTGAAGCTGGTATTAGTTATTTCCTATTGGGGGGTCAGAAGGATGTAGCTCATTAGTAACACTGTTTATCAAGCATTTTCCAGGCCCTGGGTCTCATCATCAGCACTTTAACGATTATGTTGTAGTATTTTCAGGTCACTAATAACAGAAGAAACAGTTACAGCTTACCTGGAAAGCACATCAGCTTGGTATAGACTTAAAAGAACACGTGGTTATCTCATCATGTGGACTGATCATGTGACATACAAAGACCCTAGTAAACTACAATTCCCAAACGAGTGCTTGTGGGCTTTCTGTTTCAGAAACTGACTTTATTCACATATGTATTGGGAGGGTATGAACGTGCATGGAGTACTTGTGAAGCTCAGAGCACAACTCGCAGAAGTCGGTTTTCTACATCCACCATGTGGGTCCGGGGTTCGAACTCACTTCAGGCTTGGCGGCAAGGACCTTTACCCATTGAGCCATCTCGCCAGCCCCAGTCACCAGCACTTTGAAAAGAAAAAGAAGTATTCTATTTCTCCCTCAACCAGTTTTGTATTGTTCTATATTATGCTCTTAAAATTAATACAAATTGATAGTCCAGATGAGACATTTGTAATACCTTTTTCTACAAAAGGCAAAAGAATAAAAAAAATATTATTTTAGGTTTTACAGGACAAACTATTCATCACCAACTACTTGACTTTGTTGTCATGCAAAAGTAGGACTATGATATGTAAATGAATCAATTTGCTTTGATTTTTTTTTTTCTTCCTTAAATCAACATCAAAATATAACCCTTTAGCCCTGGCTGACTTGGACTCACAATATAGATCAGGCTGGCCTTGAATTCAGAGATCTGCCAGTCTCTGCCTTCTGAATACTGGAATTAAAGGCATGCACCACCACATCCAGCCCCAAATATTTCTTACGCATGTGTATGTGTTCACATGGATGCCAAAGGACAACCTCAGATGTCATCCTCAAAAAGGATGTCCACCTCCTTTGAGACAGGGCCTGTCATTGCGTAGAATTCACCCATTAGGCTAGACTGACGGCCAGTGAGTACCAGGGATCTTCCTATCTCCAACTTCCCAGGATTAAAAGAGACACTATCATCCCACCTGACATTTTTAAACTATAGTATTAGTTACTATGCATGGGTGTTCTGCCCGCATGTATATCTGTGCACCACATGCATACTTGGTGCCCCTGGAGATGAGAAAAGGGTGTCGGCTCCCCTAGAACAGTTGAGCCATCATGTGGGTACTGAAATCAAGTCCAGGTTCTCTGGAAGAACAGAAGAGCAGCCAGTGCTCTTAACTGCTGAGCCATCTCTCTAGCCCCACACCTAGCATTTTCACGTGAGCTCTGGAGCTTGAACTCAGGCCCTTGAACTTGTAAAGCAAGGGCTTTACCAACTGAGCCACACAAGCCCCAGCCCTATCCAAACATTTAAAATTTCTCAGACATACACATCACAAAAAATGATGGCACGTAGCTTGGCTTTGGCCTAAAGGCTACAGCCTGCCAAGTCTTTCCTTTCCCACATGGCCACCCTGAGTAAGCAGATCACAACATATGCATTTCCAGCTGCTGGATGTGTAGGCTGTCTTCAGTACACCTCGGACACTTCTCCCACTACCCACACTCTAAGAGTCAAAGCAGCCTCCAGCTCGCAGACCCAACCGGCCTTTTCAGTCCCGCCCTGCCCGGCGTCTCAGCAGCACTGAGTGGCTGCGGCTGCTTCAGTCTCCCTCCTGACTTCCAGCAGATGCTTCACAGGCTCCTGTGCCAACCAACCTCCTCTACCCAACCAGAGGCAGGGTTCCGGAGAGCTCTGGCCTGCGCCCACACCCAATGACACTCAATTCCTATCAACTCTGTAGCTGTACGCCCCGCTGGCAAATAATTGGCTCCAACATTGTAATTCCAACCTAGAATGTGGATCTCCAAGCCTAAGTTTACAACTGCCCACTTGATTTCTGCTTCAAGTCTATGTGAATCCCAAGCAAAAATTCCCATGCCGGGCACTCTGATCTCTTCCTCAGTTCAACACATGGCAGCTTTTGGTGTTCTCGATCTCGCCTCACCAGCCAAGACACAACAACGTTCTGTGGATCCCACCTCCATAACCTTTCAAATTCTTTTTTCTTGTAATTAAAAAGTTCTTATTACATTTACTTCTTTTGTGTGTGCACAGACATGCCAGAGTGTGTGTGTAGAAGTGAGAGGACAACTTTTGGAAGCTGGCTCTCTTCTTCCACCATGAGGATGTGAGACCTGGTGGTACGCACCTTTGTACACTGAGCTACCTCCTTGGCTCATTCTTACGGATACCAGGTACCCAGAAACCCACTCTCCTCCACTAAAATGGCCTAACTCATGTCATTGTTTCCATGCTTTCCTGTTTCATCTCTTTAATGAAACGGAAAGAAATTTACAAAGGCGAAAGTCAGATGGCATTATTTTTTAATACAAAAATCTTCAGGGGCCAGGGAGACAGCTTGATGCAGAAGGTATTTACCTCAAAAGACTAATAATGGCCTAGGTTTGAGCCCTGGAATCCATGTAAAGGTAGAAGCAGAGAACTGACTCCAGGAAGTTATCCTCTAGCCTCCATGTATAGTATACCACGGCAAATGGACACAACACACACACACACACACACACACACACACACACACAAAATAGATCTTTAAAATCTTTGCCAGAAACAATGGCACATGGCTTTAATTCCAGCACTCAGGATAAAGACGCAGGAGGACCAGGTTGAGGCCAGCCTGGTCTACATAGCAAGTTCTAGGAGAGCCAGGGCTACACAGACAGACAGTGCCCCAAAAAATCTAAAATAAAAGAAAATCTTTGAGAGGCTTCTCAAGGGTAAAATCCAAATGCCTGACTGTGGCTTAGAAAGTCATGCACAATCAATCCACAATCTACAGTTTCAAAATTTCACCTGCATAACTTCCTGGTGACTGTCCGGGCCATGTATCACGGTGTAACTGTCAACATCCCCTACAGACTCATGGGCTTTGACAGCCGGTCCCGAGACACTGGTACTGTTCGGGAGATTATGGAGGCCTAGGGTAAGGGGCCTCACTGGTGGGAAGGGGTCACTGGAGTCGGCATTTGAACGTCACACACACTCCGCCTCCCCCTGTAACAGTATGAACGAGCATCGCTCTCACAATCCTGGCACCTTGCATCCCGACCCACAGAAGGACGCCCCACCCCTCAACCTGATGCCTCTCCTTTTGCTTCTTCTCAGACACTCAGTTTTATCTTGGGTTCCTACTGTTTGCTTTGGTTTGTGTTTTTATTTGTTTCAGACAAGGTCTCACACAGCCCAGACTTGGTATCATATCAGACTGTGTAGCCAAGGATGACCCTGGACTGCTACCTTCCCTTGTCCATCTCCCAGGAGCTGGGGCTGCAAGGGCGTACACCACCACATCCGGCTAGTTTTTCTCTTTTCAGACTTCTTCAATGTTTTTATTGTGGGGGTGGGTACACATGTCTGTCATGCTTCATACGTGGAGGTCAGAAGGTCAGAAGACAACTTTTAGGAGTTGGGTCTTTCCTTCCACTATGTGGGTCCAAGCTCAGGCTATCACACTTTGTGGCAACTGTCTTTACCTGCTGAGACATATCACAGGCCCTAATATTTCTCTACTTTCTAAGAAAGATTTTAAAAAACATTTTGTTTTTATTTTTTAATTGCAGGTATCTGTGTGATTGTGTGGGCTTGTGTACACAGTTCCCACAGAGTTCAAAAGTGGGTGTCCTACGCCCCGAAGCTGGAGTTACAAACAATTGTTTCCTGCCAACATGGATGTCAAGAAGAACTTGGGTTCTCTGGAGTCATGAGTGCCCTTAATTACTACATCATCTCTCCAGGACCTAACTCTTCTTTTAAATACAAGAATCCATTATCTTCTATTATAATTACTCAACAAAGATCTAGAAAGTGTTTTGACAATTACAGCTTAGAAAGGTTAGAATCACAACTTAATTTCTTTTGACAGACATCATTATGAAATAATGCTCTACTTATTAATATACTCTACTAATAAGAATATATTATAATAAAAATCATAATTAAAAACCGAATTGCGTCAGTTAAAACCCTTCTCTGTAAAGGCGTCATCAGGTAACACTGGCCGGGCAGCGTATTCCTGTAATCTCAGCATTTGGAGACAGAGGGAAGAGGACCTCTGCAAGCATGAGGCCAGCCTGGGCTACGAAGTGAGTGTAGGGCCAACCAGGGCTACATGCAGTGAGGCTGCCCCAACCGGAAAGATTACAATAAAGCTAACTCTGAAGGAACTAGGACAGAGAACCACAGCTGAATACAGATCCAGCCTCAAAGGTCTTTCCATCACCAGAAAAAAAACGCGTGGGGTTTTGTGCTACGGCTTTAAAACGCTCCCAAGTCCAGTGTGTCCTTGTTCTTACAGGTAATGAGCTGTGCCCCCTCTGCGGCCGTCACTGGAGCCGTCACCAAAACCAAGTCCCACCCCTTTGCAGTTCTGACTGAAGCAGGAACCATCAACCAAATCAAGGCTGCCTCCCACACTCGATGTTTGGTTTCCTTTTCTTTTTCTGAGACAGGGTCTCTCTATGCAGCCCCGGCTGGCATGAACCTTGCTATGTAGACCAGGACAGCCTCAGACTCATAGAGATCCAGCTGCTTCTGTCTCTAAATGCTGCGATTACAGGCATGTGCCACCACACCTGGCCGTCACCCACACTGAAGAGCGACAGTGGAGAAAGGGTTAAGGGCACAGTTGTCCATATGGGCATTTACCTCAGCAAAGGAACAAAGGACACAAAGATTCTGGAGTGCAAAGCCAGATCTTGCCAAGCAGGAGAGTGATGGCAAATGTGAGGAAGAAACTCTTGAAAAGACATAGAAATAGAGCAATCTCAATTAAAAACTGCTTAGGGCTGGAGAGATGGTTCAGAGGTCAAGAGTGCTCACTGCTCTTGCAGAGGACACTAGTCAGGTGGCTCACAGCTTCCAGAACTCCAGCTCCAGGGACCTGTCACCTGTCTCTGAACTCAAGTGCACATACCGCACAGACACATAATTCAAAACAATAGGAAGAAATCTTTTTTAGCAGATGCTTACATGGAAAAAGAAGGTCTTAAAAAAGTAAAGATGTGCTTATGGTCACACGGAGAGTGCTGGGGACAGCATCAAGAACACAACGCCCACCTGACTCTGTGCTTTTCTTAGCCTCAAAATTGCTTCTTCGTAGGGATGTGAATGAGATCCAGCCACTGTGACTTTAATGCACATCTAAGACCATAAGGCTATTTAGTCCTGGCTTCTAATTAGCAGAGGGCCTCGCTGGAGGCATGCACTACTTCTCGCTGCAAGGACACTCTGTGAGTGACTTACGTGGCCTGAGATGGCCTCGTGGGAGCTTTGGCGCTGTGACGAAGACTCAGCATATTCTCGTGCTCCACTTGCTTCACCTGAGCTTCCAGTTTGGAGATCATCCTGGTCAAAAGCAGAGAGACACGTGAAACATACTGCCACAGGCGGAAAACACAGCTCAACTGCCAGATGCTACTTAATCGTCCCTCTTTAGGAAACAAAACAAAACAAACAAACCAGAAACTTCCTTCATAGTAAAATGGCACCACTAAACTTTGAAAAGGGAAAGGGGGAAAGAGAACAGGGAAATCAGCAGGACAGCAAGTACACTGGCCTTTGCAAAGCAGCATTTCCTAGACTATAACTAAAGAACAAAAAGAATAAGCAGGTGTCTATGAAGCATGCAGGGCAGAAATTAAATTTAGAAAATAGCATACTAATTTTCAAGAGGTAAAAGCTAAACTACTCCTAACAACTGTCACCCCAGTGATGAGGTAGAAGTTCATCTCATTTGTGCCGTGTTCAGAATAAAAGCCCCCTTTGACTCTCTCACCAGAAGATAACTACCCCAGCCAACTGTTTCCAATTAGCCT
The DNA here is from genome assembly GCA_902168405.1 of Peromyscus aztecus. Lineage (NCBI taxonomy): Eukaryota > Metazoa > Chordata > Mammalia > Rodentia > Cricetidae > Peromyscus > Peromyscus aztecus. Next base: position 26,926 of record CABHPQ010169633.1, read on the forward strand.
GGCCTTCCTTCTCTTTTAATATATTAATTTGATTCATTCATTTCAATGTGTGTGTGTGTGCTCGAGTGTGTGAGTATAAGCCAGCCACTGTGAGTATGTGGAAGTCAGAGACCAACTCTCAGGAGTCAGTTCTCTCCTGCCACCTTGTGGGATCTGGGGATCGAACTCAAGTCATCAGGCTTCTGCACCAGTGCTCATCTGCCCCTCTTTCCTTTCTTTTAAATGTGTGTGTGGCGGCCAGCGAGACGGCTCGGAGGGAAAAGGGACTGCCACCAAGCTTGAGAAAGAATGGCTCTAACACGACAGGTGACCCTCCAATGTGGTAAGGAGTGAAGAGTCTAGACACTAGGCTGGTCTTCTCTGTGCAAATCCTTCAGATTGCAGTCCATTTCTAAACTTGGATATTATTTGATCCAAACACAACTATTAAAGATATGCATGGAAACCAACTTAGATAGTCTTTTCTAAAGATTTAGTTTTGATAATGTGTACATGTACATGTCTGTGTGTAAGCATGTGCTCATGGGTGCAGGTACAGAGGGGCAAAGGGAGGAAGCACCTGACATGGGTGCTGGGAACGGAACTCAGTGCTCTGGGAGAGTGGAGTGTGCTCTTCATCACTGAGCCATCTCTCCAGCCCCAATTTAGATATTTATAATCATTTGCAATATGGATCATTTATGATTGCTGCTACCTAGGTAAGCAAGGCAGATCCCTAACGGTCTCCAAGCCAAGTCTTTTGTTGTTGTTTTTTGGTTTTTCAAGACAGGGTTTCTCTGTGTAGCCCTGGCTGTCCTGAAACTCACTCTGTAACCAGGCTGGCCTCAAACTCACAGCTATCCACCTGCCTCTGCCTCCCAAGTGCTGGGATTAAAGGCATGTGCCACTACACTTGATCCAAGCCAGGTCTCTAAGGAAGTACATTACCACAAACATAGCGAGAATTTCATTTTCTTTTGGAGCACAAGAATAACTCAGTGCTTCTAGTAATGTAACTCAGACTTCTCATTATGACAAAAAAACAAAACAAAACAAAACCATAATGTCTGGAGAAATGCATGCACCTGAGGCTCAACCACCAATATTTCTAATCACTTAAGAATCTCCTTAGGCTGGAGAGATAGCTCAGAGGTTGAGAGCACTGGCTACTCTTCCAGAGGTCCTGAGTTCAATTCCCAGCAACCACATGGTGGCTCACAACCATCTATAATTCTGGTGCCCTTTGCATACATAATAAATAAATTAAAAAAAAAAAAAAGAATCTCCTGAGCTGAAATGTATTTCTGGTCTGCTGTGGGATGTCCTTCTGTATGCTGTGAATGTGTGTTGTTCTCATTGGTTGATAATAAAGCAGTTCTGGCCAACAGTGAGACAAGATAAGGTTAGGCGGTACAATCAAACTGAGGATGGAGATGAAGGGCGGTGCCGGGGCAGACGCCAGCCAGCTGCTGAGGAGCAAGACATACAGAAAATGAGGTAACAAGCCACAAACCATGGCAAAGCATAGATAAGAAATATGGGTTAATTTAAATGTAAGAGTTAGCTAGTAATAAGCCTGAGCCACCAGGCAAGCATTTATAATTAATATAAGCCTCTGAGTGGTAATTTGGGAAGCGACTGCCAGGTATAATCGGGTGTATGGGATAAAAAGCTCTGCCTCTGGTTACATATGTCCAAGTATTGGGATAAAACTAGTTCCCTATTTAAACAGCCTCAGGAGAGTTTATTTTCCTCGCTGTCAGTACAACACAAAGGACAATTAGCAGCATGCTCTATTAGCAGGACACTTACCTTTTCAAATCAGAAATCTGAGTGTATGCATCAAGCAATTTGTTCTCAGTTGTGTTTAACGTATCCTAGGGGGAGAAAAAATTTACATAACTGAAGATAAGCATGCAGCTGGAAACTTTTACTTTAAAATGTGTAATATAAAGCTAATGTAAGGCTAAACAGCCAGCTGCTAATTACCATGAATTCGGCAGGGATGGCATCAGCATGGAACCAATCCAGGCAACTCCAGGGAGAAGTGACAGTATCAACACTGGCCTATACTCGGGACTCTAACAGATGCAGCCCACTGCCTGCTTAACTAGAAGCAACCCCACATTAAGATGGATCTATTTTAGCTACAAACGTGACTGAAGGCTTAGCAGCATGGCACAACAAAAACTTCAGTGATATTTCAGACACTGTGTGGTTTATTTCTGAACCCAGGCTTAGCTGTAGCTACACAGGCCTTTCCACTCACCTTACAAACCCCAAATCCTCTACTGCATGCAACAGACTGGCTGCAACCACTTATAGCTTACTTACTGTGGGGCTTCACTGAGTTCAGATGTATAACTGCAAACAGTGCTTCAGTTATGATTTCAGACATGATGGACAAACTCCTACTACTCCATTAAAAAGTAATGCTTTGAAAATGTTAACTTTATGTGTGTGTACAGGGATTAGCTGGTCATCCAAACCTATGCATTACTTAAATTCTTCTGCCTAGTTTCATGTCAACTCACATCAAATGCAACAGACAGTCAATAGTATCTGGTAAATTAGCAGAGTTCACAAAGGTGTCGGTCAAGTAGGGCAGACATTTGAAAATAAAGGTATCGATGCAGGAAGGGTAAATGCATGGACTGGATCAAACAGCTCCAGATGGAGGGATGGGGAGAGGATCAGGCCTTCTGTCTTACAGAAAACTCAGGTCAGAACCACCCCTACACACACTTCACCTTTACACGCCCGTGCTCTTTTCCGAGGGACTCGTACTCTCCCAAGAGCTGCAAAGAAAACAGAGAGGTGTAAATGTCAGGAAAGAAAGGCCAACACAGAACCAGTGGTTCTGGAAAAAGGAATGGGACAGTTCCCGATAAAATGCTTGAAGGCTTTTTAAGTATGAAACAATTTAAAAAGCAAAACAGAACGATAGCAATACAAGCCCTCAATAGAATAGTAAAATGTATTTGGACTGTTTTTAAAATTTTTATTACATAAAATTCATATTTACTTTCCTACATTTATCCTATAGCATAAAATACAATGCCAAAAACCCTCGTATGTATGGTGGTACACTCTGTAATCTCAGTAATCAGGGGCTGCAGCAGAAGGATGGCAAATTTGAGGCCAGCCAGACCTACACAGTGAGAGTCCCAGAAAGGCCCAAGATGAGCACAGAACACACTGCTATGGCCGAAAGTATGGAAATGATTCTTAAAATAACAAAAACATGCCAGCGGTGGTGGCGCACACCTTTGATCCTAGCACTTGGGAGGCAGAGGCAGGAGGATCTCTATGAGTTCGAGTCTCAGTCTTCAGAGTACACTAGCTACAGGCATTACTTTCGGCCAGCTATAGTTGGGATGTGAAATGGCCCCCACCCACAGACTTCTGTTTGAACAGTTGGTCCCCAAGTTGTTGGCATGTTTGGGAAGGTTGTGGAGACTTCCTAGAGGAAGTGAGTCACAAGGGCTGGGCCTTGAGGTTTGTTTTGTTTTGTTTTAATTTATTTTTATTTTATGTGCACTGGTGTTTGGCTTACATGGTTATCTGTGTGAGGGTCCCTGGAACTGGAGTTACAGGCAGTTGTGAGCTACCATATGAGTGCTGGGAATTGAACCAGGGTCCTCTGGAAGAGCAGCCAGTACTCTTAAGCCATCTCTCCAGCCCCGGGCCTTGAGGTTTTATGGCCTGGAAGAACATTCTGCTCACTCTCCACTTTCTTTTTTTTTTTTAAATACATGTGTGTGCACATATATGACAAATATATGACATAGAAGTAGAACGGGGACTATTTGGTTTTTGTTTTTGTTCTCTATAAGATTTATTTATTTATTATGTACACAGTGTCCTGTTTACATGTATGCATGCATGCCAGAAGAGGGCGCCAGGTCTCATTACAGATGGTTGTGAGCCACCATGTGGTTGCTGGGAATTGAACTCAGGTCCTCTGGAAGAACAGCCAGTGCTCTTAACCTCTGAGCCATCTCTCCAGCCCCCACTCTCCACTTCTTGATCATGGAGGCCACGTGACCACGCAGCCTCCTACTCCTGCCACCAGGTTCCCTGCTGTAGCCATGGCGTCCCCATCGTGATGGTCCAGCCCTCTGGAGCTGGAAGCCAAAATCAACCCTTCCTCCCTCAAGCTGCTTCTGACAGCGAAACTCAGAAGGCAGTCACAGTGCGAGGCTCCTGGGGTGGTACTCACATCCTGAAACATTTTCTTTTCTTGTTTCAGCCTAGCTTCTTTGTCATCTGAGAGTTTGTAAGCATTCTCAAACGCTTCTTCCAGGTCCTGCAGCCGACACTTGAGCCGGATGATGGTGTTATCTTTTTCTTTATTGCTCGTCCTCATTTCCTCGATCCGCTCCTGCAGAATTTTGGAGGCACTGCTGGCCGCACTGAAGCGTTCTCTCAAGTCACTCTACACAGTGAAGACAGAGAGAGATCATTCCAAGTGAAACCAGTGCCACAGTATTAGCTAATATATTATGGACATTAGAATAAAAAACAAAGCATACAAATGGAAATACGCTACTTTGACATTTTGTTGTGACTAATGGAACTACTCCATGAGATTATCCAAAGGTAGAGACAGAAAACAAGTATATAGGGGTGCAATGATTCTAGGACTTGCATAGACAATACTGTCTGTGGATCAACCTAATTAAGAAAAAATAACTACAAACATCAGAGGAATTCTGAAACTGTGACTAGACTATACTGCTCAACATTAATATGTTGGGGGCTGGGACTTCATTTACTCTATGAAAACACAAAATTAAAAATGTATCTCACATGTTAACATTCATTCAATGGTGATTTCTAGAATACCATATAGGTATGCCAAAATTAAAGATTAAAGCTGGAAACAATGCTTCTTCCCTGCAGTCTAACTGATCTGGAAGGCTGAACTGTAAAGACTGCTTATGGTCACAAGTCCAAGACCACCCCGAGCTAGAACACAGCGAGGCCCCATCTCTAAACAAAGCATCAGAAAGTAAGGTTAACAAGATACTAGTCCCTAAGTTTGTGGTGGAGTTTATCATTTAGACAAGCCAACTAAGGACTGGGTGACTCAGCTACCAGACACTGGCCCAGCTTGGTGAGGATCTCAATTCCACCCAGAAGGGGGCTCGGCACTAAAGCAGAGTCAATGCACAGAACAAACAGGTTATTTTCCACCAAAGTTTTGCTTATAAGGTAATATATAAAGAAAAAAACTTATTGCCGGGCTGTGGTGGTGCATGCCTTTAATCCCAGCACTCAGGAGGCAGAGGCAGGTGGATCTCTGTGAGTTAGAGGCCAGCCTGGTCTACAGAGCAAGTTCCAGGACAGCCAGGGCTACTACACACAGAGAAATCCTGTCTAAGAAAAATAAAAATAACAAAATAAAAAGAATAAAACTTATAATACATGAAGAGAAAACAATAACATAAAAGCATAAAAGTTTAAGCCAAGGGGTAGTGGCGCATGCCTTTGATCCTAACACTTGGGAGGCAGAGGCAGGTGGACCTCTATGCTGTGAGTTCGAGGCCAGTCTGGTCTACATAGTGAGTTCTAGGACAACTGGAGCTACAAGCTTTTTTAAAAAGCTCCTGCATTCCTATGTATACATCCAGTGAATAAAATTAAAAGCTGTGGTGATGCATACCTTTCACACATTAGGACACCAGAACCAGCCCCAGGAAACAGGCACTTACCACTTCTATTTCTAGCAAATTATTCTTATTCTCAAGTGTTCGCACACGACTAGTAGCTTCATTCAATGCACTATCCAACTGGCCACATCTAAGAAAAGCAGATTTAGAATCAGTGAGAAAACAAAATAATTTCTCTTAGGAGCATTAAACAAACCTAAGAGTTTTGCCGACATGGAATATAAGCGAATTCTCCGATGTTAGCTAAGGCCCAGGATGCTGCTTTTGTACAAGTGTGTCCCAGATAGTCTAGTATCTAAAGATAACCGAGTAAAACAATGATCTAGAAAGAGCCCTAGGAAATACCAAGAGGAAGGAGTTTGTAACAGCATAGGACCTTGACTTCAATTATCAGTGCCAAAGAAAAAAATGGAAACATTAGATTTGAACAGAAACTGATACATTCCTACAAGTAATATGAAAAGGTGGGCAGGACTGTGTCCCTCAGCAGAAACTCAAATGTGGCATTTGTGTATGATGAAGATTATTAGACCTAAAGAAGAGGGATTTTTTTTTCTTTTGGTTTTGTTCTAGAACTCACTCTGTAGACCAGGCTGGCCTCAAACTCACAGAGATCTGCCTGCCTCTGACTCTGAAGTGCTGAGATTAAAGGCGTGTGCCACCACCACTGGAAAAGAGGAGGAAATTCTAATACCATGGACCAGTCTTTTTTTTTTGGTTTTTTTTTTTGTTTTTTGTTTTTTGTTTTTTCGAGACATGGTTTCTCTGTGTAGCTTTGCGCCTTTCCTGGAACTCGCTTTGTAGCCCAGGCTGGCCTCGAACTCACAGAGGTCCACCTGCCTCTGCCTCCGGAGTGCTGGTATTAAAGGCGTGTGCCACCACCGCCCGGCCCATGGATCAGTCTTGAGGATGTGCTAAGTGAAATAAGTCTGCCACTACGTGTCAGTAGCAAAGCACATCCCTAGCCTCTGCAGGAGCCTGGGTTCCATTCCCAGCACCAAAAGAAGAAGAAAAAGAAAAAGAAAGATAAATACTGTGATTCCACTAGAAGAATGTTCAAATTCAGAGACAAACAGGACAGAGGTAACCAGTGCCAGGGGGAAAGAGGTGCATGGGGATAATGGTCTAATGAGAACAGGGCTTCAGTTCTTAACTGCTTTTTGTTTTTCATTGTTCTTTTTCCAACATTTTTCCACTGACATTGAGTGGGGGAGTGCCTACTGGGGATTGAACCCAGCATCACACACATGCTGGGCAAGTACTCTACAAACTGAGCTGCAATCCCAGACCAGAGTTTCAGGGTTTTTTTTTTTTCCCCATTTATTTATTTGTTTGTTTGTTTAGAGAGCATGTGTGTGTGTGTGTGTGAAGATAACTCGCAGAAATCTCCTCTTCTCTCCTTCCACCATGTGGGTTCCAGGGATTGAACTCAGGTTGCCAGGCCTGGCAGCAAGCATCTCTATCAGAGTTTGCTTTGCAAGAGGAAAATGGTCCTGGAGATGGATGATGCTTGATGACTACATAATAATGTTAATATATTTTAGCCACTGAACTGCACACTTAAAACAGTGAATTTGTTTTACATAATTTGATATTTAAATTTTGTATTTTTAAAATAGAGAAAACTGTACAAAATAGCTTGATGTTAATGTGGAAAAATCTGTCTGAACACACACATGTCCAGGATATAAAGAGCTGGGCTATTTGGAGTCAGGGCACAGCATCCTTCTGAGCTGTTTCAAACTCCACTTTAATGCACTGTTCTTTTTATTAAATGTATGCATGTGTATAGAAGCTGGAGGGATCAGGGTCATCTGCAGGAATGCCATCCACCTCCTCTGAGAAAGGGTCTCTCTTTGGCCTGGAGCTCACCAATTAGGCTGGACGGGCTAGCCAGTGAGCCCCAGGATCCTTGTCTCCGCCTCCACGGTACTGGAATTACAAGTGCACCGCCACGCCCGGCTCTTTTAACATGGGCCCTGGGATCAATCCCATGTCCTCCAGATTACAATGGAAGCACGTGGCCAACCGAACCATCTCCCCAGCCCTGAAGAATGAATGGTTGTTGTTTTTTTTGTTTGTTTGTTTGGTTGGTTGGTTTTTCGAGATAGGGTTTGTGTAACAGCACTGGCTGTCCTGCAACTCACTTTGTAGACCAGGCTGGCCTCAAACTCACAGAGATCCACCTGCCTCTGCCTCTCCGAGTACTGAGATTAAAGGTGTGTGCCACCATGGCCAGCGTTTATTTTTTAACTAATCTCTTCTGAGGTTTTACTTTGGGGGGGCGGGGGGGGGGGCCTGCATGAACATCTGTTTAGCACAGAGGTACTGCAGTACCTGGGAGGCACCGGGTCACCTGAGACTAGAACTACAGACAGCTGTTAGCTGCCAGGAGAGTGCTGGGAGTTTCCTGAAAGTGCTCTTAACTGCTAAGCCTTCTCCAGCCCCATGATTTATTTTTAATCATGTGTATATGCCGTGTGTGTGTGTGTGTGTGTGTGTCTTCCGTCAGAGACCAGAGGTAGTATAGCCCCAGAAGCTGGAGTTACAGGCATTGTGTGTTGCCTGACATGAGTGCTGGGAAGTGAACTTGGATCCTTCTGGAAGAGAAATATATGCTCTTAACTGCTGAGCCAACTCTCCAGCCCCTAAATACGATTCTTATAAAGAATTCCTCTGCAAGTTATCATAGACCTCAACGAGGCCCACAAAATTCAGCTACCATCTGACTCAGTGTTTAATGATAAATTGCAAATTATGAAGAACAGGTTAACACTGATTACATGCCAAGTCTATGTTAAGCCCCTTACATTCAGCCTCACAATCTTTCTTTCTTTTGAAATCTGTGTGTGTGTGTGTGTGTGTGTGTGTGAGAGAGAGAGAGAGAGAGAGAGAGAGAGAGAGACAGAGAGACAGAGAGAGAGAGAGAGAGAAACATGTGTATACAGGTATCCAGAGTCCAGAAGAGGGCACCAGATTGTGATGGGGGAAGACAGTGCAGAGGTTCCTCCATCTTGTACTCCTCCAGAGGTCGCCGTTTCCAGGTTTAACTAGAATCCCATGGAAAACTACCCAACTCTGTTCTAGGAACCAAAGGTCAGGATGCCCTAGCAAACTTATCTTAGCCTTTGTTAAAACTGCTTGATTGTATGGAACCTACTTCAGCTAACTGTTTATCTCAGCTTCTGTTAAAACTGCTTGCTTCAAACTGCTTACTCTGCAGCTGCCAAAAGAGATTCCTAGATGAGATCTCTGCCCTTAAAAACCATGTTCTGAACACTTGGGGCCACCTAGGTCCATGAACTCTCGGAAGTGGTCCCAGCCAGCTGGAATAAAGACTTTCAACTGGCTACACTGTGTCTGAGTGGTCATCTCTGGTGGGCTCCCCACAACATTATCCCCTGGAGCTGGAGTTAAAGACAATTGTGAGCCGCCTGACATCAGCCCTGGGAACTGAACTCGGGTCCTCTGAAGAGCAGTATACTTCTTAACCTCTCAGCCATCTCTTCAGCTCAATCTTTTTTGTTTGTCTTAGTGATTAAATTTGCTCTTTGACTGTACCATACATGTCTCTTTATCCGCCTCTTGTCTCCCTCCTCTCCACCTCCTCACCCTGCCATCCCTCCCAAAGGTCCCCCTCCCACATTCCTGCCTTTTGTTTTACTTTGTGACCCACTAATCAGCCTCACAGTCATGTGAGTTAATCCAAACCAGAGTTAAGGACCACCGGATGAGGTAAGTCTTGTTTTGCTTCTGGTGCTGAGGATGGAGCTCCTGCACACACACAGCATCCACACTGCTACTGAACTACATCCCAGCCTTCACTGGGATCCTAAGCTAAGAAGTCCATCTCCAGAGTCCCCAAGGACTTCAAAACACTACAACTCAGACCTCAGGGACAAGTGAGTCAGGTCAGCAGGTACCTTAACCACTGAGCCCACTCTCTAGTCCCTGTTTGTTAACATGACTGTTACTATTTAGGATAAAGCCTAGTTTTTCTGAAGTTCTGAAAGCTAAGCTACTCACTAGACAAGGTCTGTGGTCCCCGTATTCCTTTTCAAGGGTTGTCTTTTTTTGTTTGTTTGTTTGGTTGGTTGGTTTTTTGTTTTGTTTTGTTTTTCGAGACAGGGTTTCTCTGTAGCTTTGTAGCCAGCTCACTTTGTAGACCAGGTTGGCCTCGAACTCACAGAGATCCGCCTGGCTCTGCCCCCTGAGTGCTGGGGTTAAAGGCATGCAACACCACCGCCTGGCTCGGCTCGTGTCTTTTTTTTTTCTTTTGTTGCCTTAGGCGCTCATTGATCACCTAAACCTCCAGCTGTTTACATGGCACTCAGTTCTAAGGAGCTGGAAGCACTTGGTCTCTAACACTAAACAGTGCTATA
>CABHPQ010169633.1:41282-59914 GCA_902168405.1 Peromyscus aztecus
GGCTGAGGATGCAGATCAGCTGGGAGAGTGCTTGCCTAGCATGCATGAAGCCTTGAGTGCCCCACAGAGTAGCATAAATCAGGCATGCTGGCACACTGCTGTAATCCCAGCACTTGGAGAGGCAGAGGAAGGAGGAACAGGAGTTCAAGTCATCACTTGAACTAGCAACTGGGCCAACCTGGGCTACATGAGACCTTTTCAAAAAGAAAAGAGGGTCACGTACAAGGTGGGGTTCTGGGAACAGAAACTATTTTCAAAGGATGGTGAGGGCTGGTTCACTGAGAGAGTAACTCCTAGGACAGTTTCTCCCATCAGTAGGGAACACTTGATAGGGGAGGCAGCCAGACAAAGTCTTCAAGTGAAGACTCTGAGCAGAGTTTCAGCACAAGGAGGAGAGGCAATCAGCTCCATCCTGCTGAGCCTTGTGGGGCTCCGTAAGGATGCTGGCTGCTTCTGTGAGAAATGGGAGGCCTGGCGGAGTTTTGGGTGGAGGAGTCCGTGTACAGAGGAGCACTCGGGCTAGGATGCTGCCAACAGACTGAAGCCGAGGGTAGAGCCACAGCAGGGAGGCGGGTCAGAAGGTGGCAGACAGGGGGCTCCACAGCTCGGGGAGCAGTGGAGACAGGACGAGGCGGCTGGACTCCAGCTTCTGCGCAGGCGAAGCTAACTCACACCGACAAGCGGACCGACGTGGGGAAGAGTGTTAAAAGGGGGGTCAGCAGCACAGGAAGCCAGGAAGACAGAACAGCGGGCCACGCCTGTGGAGGGGCTGAACTCGCTGGATCCTTGCGGAGCAACAGAAAATGGCTGCGATGATGTCTGCAGCTAGCTAGAACCATACGGACACGCGGCTGCACCCCATTCGTGTGGAATTTGTGACACAAGCTAAGGCAAACGGGAAAGCTGTGGAAACAGAGGATAGCACCCCCGGGGCTTTGGGAGGAGTCACACACTGCACACGCTTCTCACACCACAGGAGGAAATAAATGAAAGCAAGCCGGGGGTAAAATAAACTCTAAGTTCAGGGGCTGGAGAGAGAGCTGAGTAGATAAGAGCACTGGCTGCTCTTCCAGAGGACCCAGGTTCAATTCCCAGCAACCACATGGTGGCTCTCATCTGTAATTCCAGCTTCAAAGAACCCAACACCCTCTTCTGGCCTCCCAGGGCACCAGGCATGGACATGGTGCATAGTCACATGTGTGAGCAAAACACTCATATACACAAATTAAAATAAAGGTAATTTTTTTCTTTTAAATTTAAGTTCCAGGCCGTGTGCTTTAATCCCAGCACACAGGAGGCAGAGGCAGGAGGATCTCTGAGTTTGAGGCCAGACTGGGGAACATATTGAGGTCCAGGACAACCAGGACTATATGGTGAGACTTATCTCAAAACAATTTTAAGAATAATTTAAGTTCCATACCTGTTCCTGAATCAGACATGCAGGAACCTGGGCTTTCAGTTGGTTTACTGAGGTAAAAGGCACGAGGATGTGTGGCGGCGGCGGCAGCAAGGTTGGACTGCAAGAGAGGAAAGAGGACAATTGGTGGGCAGCTAAACGCATCAGGCACACGCGGCTGACCCAGGAGTACGCAGCGGAGCACCAACAGCAGTGTCGGCCCTCCCCGGCAACAAGAACACAGTGGAAGATGAACGCTGCGGGCTTCTCCACCTGTCACGGTGGAGCTAGAGGGTTGTTAGAAGGAACCAGAAAGCCCAGGGCAGATGTACTCTAGGAGTTCAGACTAAACTGTACTTACAGTCTGCTATCCATGTCTAACAGTAATTTGAAAAATCTAGAATTAGTCACTGAGTGAAAAATTAGCTGGACATGGTGATGCATTCCTTTAATCCCTGCACTCGGGAGGCAGAGGCAGGCAGATCTGAGTTCGAGGCCAGGGCTACAGAGCGAGTTCCAGGACATCCAGGGCTACAAAAAAAAAAAAAAAAACAACAACAACAACAACAACAACAAAAAAAAAAAACTCTGCCTCAGGGGGAAAAAAGAAAAAAAAAATAAACCTACCAGTCTGTTTATATCATCACAACTCCAATAAATCAAATGACTCAAAACCACAAATCAATATGAAACTCAAATAATAAATGACTTTTGAGTTGTTTGTAAACAACATTAAACCCAGGGCCCTGGGTACACTAGGCAAAATGCTCTACTACTAAGTCACAATTAAGCCCTTCCTTCTGTTTCTTTGAGACGGGGTCTTGCTATGTAGCCCAGGCTGGTCTAGAGTTCACTATGCAGTCCAGGCTGGCTTCGGATTCATGGTCATCCTGCCCTCTCTTCCCTAAGTGCTAGGATTACAGTGTATACTGCCAGGCTCTCAGTTGTTACTTCTCGTACACAAATGAGAAGCTGCTAGTCACAGCAAAGGCTGAAAGTGGCTTATTACCCATTCCGATTAAAACAAAACAAGGCGTTCAAGAGGGGACCCAGCAGTTAAGGGTTAAGAGCAAGTACTTCTCTTGCAAAGGACCCTGACTCAGTTCACAGCCCTCACTCACATCAGATGGCTCACAACCACCTTTAATTTAACACCTCCAGTTTCAGGGGATCCAATGCCGTCTTCTGGCCTCCATAAGTATGTACACACGTACACACACACACACACACACACACATACTCGTGTGCAAATAAGAAGGAAATCTTTTTAAAGAAACAAAAACTGAGTCACCCCTCTTTCCCCATAGTACCTCTAACACTGTCCCACACAAAACTATTTTCTGGGACTGGCACAGCACAGTGAAATGTGTGCCGCACACAAAGGGCCTTTGCTAGGCTTCATGCTCACCACTACAAAGAAAAGAAAAGCAGTCTCAAGCAGAGATGTTTAACAGGGACATTTCCTTCTTTTTTCTTTCTTTTTTTATGTCTTTATTTTTGGTTTTTCCAGTGTGTGGAGGTTTCTCTGTGTATCCCTGGCAGTCCTAGAACTAGCAATTCAGAGATCCACCTGCCTCGGCCTCCTGAGGGCTGGGACTGAATCAGAGTGCTGCCACGCCCAGCAACACTTTCACCGAGGTCTAAGTAGCTGCTCCTCCTCTTCCATCCTCCACAAGTCAGAGGACCTGAGCAGCACTTTCTTAGAAGAAACAAGCTAATCACAAGTCTGCTGCACAGGGTACCACTTCCCCCTCTTTCTATCAAGACACCATTTGATTCTTAGAACTCTTGACTGTTCCAGTCTGGGAAAGTAACTACCGAGGACCAATCAAATACTCCCAAGTAAAATATTTAGACCTCACAGGCTTCTGAGGTTCAGTCCTCAGGCCAGGGGTTACATACCAGGCACTAGAATATTGCTACACGCAACTGCTGGATGCAAGCTACTGGGCAAATGAATCCCCCATCCCTAGGCCGCCTATACCACCCGTAAAAGGCTAACCACTGGAGAAAGGGGCCACTTGAAATAAAGTAACAAAGGCCTTCTAAACACAAGCCCTCTTAGCCGAAGATGCTGGCCTGAGCTCGGCTCAAGGACCTCCTGGAGCACAGTCTAAGGGCCCATCGGAGAAACCCAAGTCCTTCAGCTCATGAAATGGAAACAAAGAAACAAAGAACAACTCAGCCCTGGAAAATGCTTGTGCCACACAATACACAAAGTCAAGATGGAGTTCAAAGTAGCTATTTCCCGGAATAAACCAGCACTGTGCAAGCGGACAAGCCCATCAGAGGAGAATTCTGATAAGCAGTCCCCGTTGTGGAAAGAAACTGAAAACACGGGGCACAGAGAAGGGCACAAGTAAAGAGTTTCCAACTTCCAGGAATCCAGAATTATTCTCCAACAAAGAAATGCATCGGGCATGCCATCCCCATGTCACCAGCCACTACCACCTCAAAACTACTGCAGCAACATCAAAGAAACCTGGTTCCCTAAATGAATGAATGCCAAACATATCCTCCATAAGGAACAATTAACCTTGCCTAGAGGATAGCAGAAGAAACCACCCCTCTTTTGGCTCACCCCTCCTCTGACTGCCCTGCTGGGCACTGTCAGCAAGGCCAGGGGTGGCTGCTGGTCTGATTCTCTGACCTGATGAGGACAAGCCAGCAAACCCGCTGGTCCAGACAAACCTCACAACCAAACCAGCCAGGGACCTTTTCGAGGCCCTCACACACCGCATCGATGCCTGTGAATATAAAACTCCTCAACAGGCAGACCCACCCCTGAAGCACTCAGAACACCTAGCACAAGCAGCCAGAAGGAGTGCACTTTTAAAGCTCAGGTGACTCCAACATACAGCGAAGTCTGGGAACCATGAGGCGACATTAAATACAGATCGAGTCACAACCACAGATCTCTACAAGAACCCACTGATCCCACAAGAATAAAATCATAAACCAGAAGTAGGAAAGTCTTGGGGCTGGAGGTGTGGCAGCACACAGGCACTCAGCATGTACACACTCTGAGAAGGAGGTTAGCATGGGGCAGGGCGATGCACCGTGTAACCTTCTAAGTCAGAAGGCAGAGGCAGGGGGATCACAAGCTGGAGGCCAGCCTGATCTATATAGAGAGACCCTATCTCTGGGGGTGGAGAGTGAGGTGGTGTTTCAGTGTTAAGTTTTATAAAACAGAAGAAACTATTATGTAGGAGAATGTTCTCACTTTATGCCAAACTACAAAGAAATAGCAGTTTTCTACCCAATCTCCAAATAGTTTGACTACCAAAGCTACACAGAGAACACTATCTCGAAAAACCAAAACAAAAAAAAAAGTATTTCAAAGTGCTCGGCACATACAGAACTACTGTTGCAACATACTAGTAATATATACTATTTGAAAGTGGACAAGAATTCTACCACTGAGCTACAACCCCAGTCAAAATTTCTTTTTTTAGTGAACTGGGGTTTTTGGATTTTTGTTTTTGTTTTGTATAGCTTTGGCTGTCTTGGAACTCACTATGTAGCCCAGGCTGGCCTTGAACTCAGAGATCCACCTGCCTCTGCCTCCCAAGTACTGGGATTAAAGGGGTGAGCTACCACCACCCAGCAAACTGGGTTGGGTTTTTTCTTCTTTTGTTTTCAAACTGGATTGGGTTTTTTACTGGATCCCTTTCTTGCTAAATGCAAACACTTACTACAAAGAGAATGGGAGCTCTACAAACTCCCCTTTTAAATGTCGTATGTATCGACGCTTTGCCTGCGTGTTATGTGTATTTATGTGGATGCAGCGCTCGTGGAGGCCAGAAACAGCATCAGATCCTCTGGAGCTGGAGTACACACTGTCATAAGTTGCCATTAGGTGCTGGGAATCAAACTCAGGTCCTCTGGAAGGCAGCCACCGCTTTTAACTCTCTCCGTCTTCATTTGTGTAGAATTTTGGCCTTCATTAGCTCTAATTTCCAGCTTACTAAAGAAGCTGGATTTATAGTAAATCACAGTCCTGAGGCAAAAAAAAAGGTCTGTGAAATTCAAGGCTGAACAGATACTCAGTGGTTAGGAGCACTGGCTGCTCTCGCAGAGGACTGGGGTTTGGTTCCCAGCACCCACGTGGTGGCTCATATCCACCAGTAATGGCAAGGGATCCCATGCCCTCTTCTGGCCTCTAGAGGAATTGCATGCACGTGGTGCATATACGTGCATGCAAGCACTCATACACATGAAATTGGATAAGTCTTAACAACAACAAAAAAAGCCAGGTAGTAATGGTGAACACCTTTAATCCCAGTACTTGGGAGGCAGAGGCAGGTGGATTTCGGAGTTCCAGACCAGCCTGGTCTACAGAGTGAGTTCCAGAACAGTCAAGGCTCCACAGAGAAATAATGTTTCCAAAAAAAAAAAAAAAAGATTTGTAAATGAACAAAGGAGTAAAAACACAGCGACCCCAGTGTGACCATCAGGAGCCAAGCATGCCAGAAGAGCCGCTTATCACCTACTGTTTCGACTGGAGGCTTCCGGGTGGACTCGCTCCCCGACTTGGGTCTTGAGTAGCCATCTTCTGTGTGTGCTTGCTTTGGCTGGTTCTGCTTCAGCTTTTGTGCCCATGATGTTATAGACTTACTACTTAAAGAGAGAAAAATGAGATCACTTTCTTTAAAAGCCATTTGTCGGCACAGTACTGAGTGCTTCAGTGGGTAGTGTTTGCTTTTCTACTGGTAAAAAGGGGCAGGTGCAAGGGTGCACATCTTGATTCCAGCACTCGGGAGGCAAAGGCAGCAGACCCCTGGAAGTTTGAGACCAGACTAGTCTATACAGCATGTTCTTGGACAGTCAGGGCTACATAGAGAGACCCTGTCTCAAAAGAACAAGAAACAAAAAACAAACAAGTGATGTTTTACTGATTCTCCTAAATCTCTTTCTTGTTTTAAAGATTTATTTTTACTGGGGCTGGAGAGCTCATAGTTTAAGAGGACCCACATCGCAGCTCACACTGTCTATAATGCCAGCTCCAGGGGTCCTGACACCTTCACTGAGACATACCTTCAGGCAAAACACCAATGCACATAAAATTAAAAAATAAAAAGATTTATTGTTATGTGTATGAATGTTCTGCCTACACTCATGTGTACTACATGTGTGTCTGCTGTCTGCAGAGGCTACAAGAGGACAGCACATACTATACATGGAGTACCCTACACTTGGAGTTACAGGTCACTGTGAGCCACTATGTGGGTGCTGGGAACTGGACTCAGATCCTCTAGAACAGCAGCAAGCACTCTTAAATGCTGAACCACCTCCTCAACTGCAAATGTCTTTCTTAAATTTTCATTCATTCATTCATTCATTCATTCATTCATTCATTCATTCATTCATGTATTTATTTATTTTTCTGTGCATATTCGTGATGTATGTGTGCCATAGTGTAACATAAAGGCCAGAGGACAACTTTGTGGAATCAATTATTTCTTTCCATCATGGGTTCTAGGGACAGAACTCAGGTCATCAAACTTGCATGGCGAGCACCTTTATCTAGAGCCATCCCACTGGCCCTGATTCCCTAACTTTTTCTTTCTTTCTTTCTTCTTCCTTTTCTTCTTTCTCTTTCTCTCTCTCTCTCTCTCTCTCTCTCTCTTTCTTTCCTTTTTTCCCCCTTTCTTTCTTTTTTGAGACAGGGTCTATCATATAGCCCTGGTTGCTGGAACTTTCGATATAAACCAGGCTGGCCTTGAACTCACAGAGATCTATCTGCTTCTGCTGGGATTAAAGGCATGCACCACCACACCCAGCTTCTAAAATACATTTCAGATGTGTAAAACTGAAAACCTAGGGTAAACCACAAAATTTCATAAGATCTGTTGTTTTTTGACTTTGGAGTATTTCGGGTTTTATTTTTTCTTTTCTTTTCAAGATGGTCCTAGACGTTCTGGAACTCACTCTGTACACCAGGCTGGCCTCTAATTCAGAGATCCTCCTGCCTCTGCCTCCCAAGTACTGGGATTAAAGGCAAGCACCACCATACCCAGCCTAAGCTGAAGAGTCTTCTTGAAAGGCTGATTTTTGTGTATGGGTGTTCTGCCTGCATGCTATATGTGTGCACGTGTGTCCAGGGCCCGAGGGGCCAGGAGAGGGTGTTGGATCAACTGGCCTGCAATTACAGTTGTTAGCCGCCATTTGTGTGCTGGGAACAGAACTAGGTTCTGTTCTGTACAAGAGCAGCCGGAGCTCTAGACTGCTGAGCCCTCTCTCCAGCCCCACATTTAACAATCTCAAAGCATTGCACACGGGAAGAGTTGGGAGGGAGTCATTATACACTGGGCTTATTTCAGTTCTCCACAAGCAACTCCAATGTAAGAGCCACGTTTTAATGGTAAAACTGGTTTCTGTCCAAATATATCTCATTCTACTGGGGACCAAATAAAAAGAACATTATTTACTATATTCTAAATGTCCTTAAAAAACAAGTAAAAGCCCCTTCAAATTTCAGAGGAATTCTACATACCCATTTGCTTTTCCACTGTATACTTCCGAAATCTTGTTTTCACCAAGAAAATTATGTTCAAATTCACCAGGAAAAGTGGAAACATCTTCTTTTAGAGATGCACGAAGCTCTTCAGCGGTCTGTGCAAAAAAGTTTATGGCTGCTGTGCCACCTTCAGGGGCATGTGCCTGCGCCGCAGGAGCGGTGGGCTGCCCCTGGGAAGCCGCCTTGGGCTCCATGGGCTCGGTGGGCTCCTTAGCCTTGTGGGCGTTCATCTCCAGGATGCAGAAGGTGCCGTAGCCACTGCTCACTGAGCTGCTGTCCACATTGCAGTCTGGGTGGGATGAGGAAGATTCTGGCTGCGTCTCGGGGTCCTTAGACTCTGGGTAGCTGAGAACAGACACATTTCTTTCGCTGTTTTCAGAAAAGCAGCCCATTTGGCTTTCTGAGGACAGCTGTTTGCTCACAGAACTGCCGCTACAGGAAGGCCAGGAAGCATTGCTGGTCTGCAGTTTCACTAACTTCCTTATCTCCTCCTGGATGCGCTGAGAACAAAGAGGGTAAAGAAGTACATTCAACATTTTTTAATGTTAAGGAAAGTCCATGCTATTACTCTAAATGTGATGTCTTACCTTCATAAACAAAATTAACGCATGAACTGTTTTGTCTGCAAATCTCACAAATAAAAAGCATCACTGTTCAAGACAACTCACCTGGATCTGCCTGTGGAACTGCTCCTGCTGGGCGACAATTTGCTCCTGGCACTGTCGCTCAACCACACTGAACAGCTGCAACCACTTGGCCTAAGAAACGATAAAGAATCTTCACTGAACACAATTTTAACCTAAGACGTCACAAGAAAAATGCTCTAGTGAGAAAGAGTCCCCTTCCTTTGTCTGATTTTTTTCCAGACAGGGTTTCACTCTGTAGCCCATACTAGCCTGAAACCCACTACACAGCTCAGTCTGGGCTCAAAACTCACAGCAATCCTCCTGCTTTAGCTTCCTAAATTCTGGGATTACAGGCACCAAGTCTGGAAAAAAAACACTTGTTTTTTAAACTATTATTTTAATGTAAAATTTATAGGACAGTTTAAATAGTTCAAAACATATACTTAGTGCAACACTACAAAGTCAGAGATTAAGTACCTTTTTTAATGTAACTTGCAGTCTGGGTAAACCTGCAAGTCGTATTTTTAATAATCTGTGCCTTGTTTATTAAAATAAATCTGTGTCTTACTTTTCAAATGGGATCTTTTTTAATATTTATTCTTATTTTATGTGCACTGGTGCTTTGCCTACAAGTATGTCTGTGTGAGGATGCTGAATTCCCTGGAACTGGAGTTACAGACAGTTATGAGCTGTCACCTGGGTGCTGGGAATTGAACTCTGGAAAAGCAGTCAATGTTCTTAGCTGCTGAGCCATCTCTCCAGACCCTCAAATGGAATCTTAATTTGTCTTCTGTTGTTGCTTGGTAAGAAGGAGGCCAGAAGAGGGCATCAGATCCCCTGGAACTGGAGTTACAGGTAATGAGCAGCCATGTGGGTGCACTGAATGGAACGCTGGTCCTCTGGAAAGCAGCCTGTGCTCTTAGCCACTAAGCCATCTCTCCAGCTCTGCTCTATACTCTTTTAAGAATTTTTCATGGAAGGCAGTTCTTTCCTTCTCCCATGTGGTACCCAGGGGGTGAACCCAGGTCATCAGGCCTGGAGGCAAGCATCCTTACCTACTGAGCCATCTCATCGGCCCCATTATTTCTGATTAGTAGACAGTACCAGGTACAATAAATAGTATATACCTATAGTGCCAGCACTCAGCAAGTTGAGGCAGGAGGAGCCTGACCTAGACTATACATGGCGACAAAAGACTTCCTAATAGCTGCACTCTGACTGCGAGTGTGCATATGTGTGTATGCACTCAAGCGTCCGTGTACATGTATGGAAACCTGATAGAAATGAGCCTCAGCTGTCACTCCTCAGGAGTTACCCACCTTGTTTTTTGAGGCAGGGTCTCTCCCTGGGATCTGAGCCCTGCCAATTATGCAGAGCTGGCCCAGGAGTCCTAGCTCTACCGCTAGAGCATTAGGACTACAAGAGCCACTACCCTACCCAGCTTTTCCTGTGGGAGCTGGGGATCCAAGTCAGGTCCGCACGCTTCTGCGGCAAGCACTTTGCTACCTCAGCCATCTTCCCAGCCCCTAGATTTGTCTTCAGTTCCTCATTCTTCCCTCATAAACGCTAACCATTTCCTGAAGTGCTGAAATGTACCCAGGAGAATCTCACATCCTAAAACAGAAATCAAACAGAATACTTTTACTTTCACTAAAGTGTTCCAAACACTGCAGATCAAAGTGCAAGGAATGAAAGCTGACTCCCTGGAGTCCCGTGGAATTGGCCTCGACTTCCCTTCAGAGCCCACATTAAGGTCATGGTCCCTCCTGACTACCAAGAGCAGTAAGCACTTCCTAAAGAGACAGAAAGCAAGGCAGAGGCACACATTCTCTAGAGGAGAAGTCCCACCTTAAGGCGGGGCCTACCTGCTCAGCAGCAGACTATACGCCAGTGACAGCCAGTGACACGGTGTCAGTGAGGGGCCGGCCCTGCTGTTACACATCCAGCCTTTCCACCCCGTCACTGCTGACTCCTGGTACTGTCTGCTGCCACACTCCTCCCAACTTCACACCAGCCTCTCCCTGATCTTTGGGCGTACAGAAATGCCTTCCACCTCCCAGCTTTGGAAGCTCCCTCCCCAGCTCTTCACACACTGCTGTCCTTCCAACCTACATCCCCAGACTATCTCCTTCTCCCACCATCCCAAGCATTTCTCTATTTCTTACCTTGTGTCTGTTTTATATTAGAAAAATAGTAACTATTTTTGTGCAGTTTTGTACATATTGCCCCAAACAAACAAGTCTGTTTCAGAAATGAGCCTGGTACTAGCTCAGAAGAGAAGGTTAATCTAATCTCAGTCACCAGGGTATCAATAGTAGATTCCCTCTTTAGCTTCTACCCTCACAGTGAGTCGATAAACTGCAGAGACACCAGAGAACTTTACAGACAAGCTATGAACACGGATGTGGCACTCACTTACATATGGTAATAACATTCTTTTCTATAAACAACTTCCATTTCCTTTAGATCAGAGTTAGGTAGAGAGAGGGAGAGAGAGAGAGAGAGAGAGAGAGAGAGAGAGAGAGAGAGAGAGAGAGAGAGAGAGAGAGAGAGAGAGTATGTGTGTGTGTATGCATGCCCGCAAGATCATGTGCATGTGTGCATATGAGTTCATGCACATCAGCAGGCATGCATGGCTGCAGACTGACCTCAGGCCTAGGTGAATAATAAGCAAGCACTATACTATTTTGTTTTTAAACAGGGTTCTGTGTAGACCAGGCTGGCTTTGAACTCAGAGATCCACCTGCCTCTACCTCCCGAGTGCTGGGACTAAAGGCGTGCAGCACCACCTATACTAATTTTTAAAAGCTAGTACAAATAGGTTATTTTACCTGTAAATTTCACTTCAGAATAATATGAACTGCTTTTACTTTAAAAGCAAAAAACTGTTATAAAAAGAGACATCCAGATCTAATAAGAGTAAGCGCTACAAAGTGTCTGGTATACCACCTGGCAAAGAGACAATAAACTGTAAACACTTAGTTTCATCCTATAATTGTTATTATTGTATACATAATCCAAAGTGCTAAAATGCTAAAGCAAACTACGGTTACTGTCACTCTGCTCACTCAGGATAAGGAAGGTTTTGTGTTTAGCAAAGTAGATCAGTCCCTTTTGAGTGCCAGGAATCAAACCACCTTATTCCAGAAGGGAGGTGAAAACCAGAAACTCAGGGGGGAAGCCATCAGACTAAGGCTGGCATTCTACCTGACCTTTCTGTTCCTGAAACACTACTCTAAAATACTGGCGGTTTCTGTTGTTTCCACACACTATGAAAGCATGTTAAATAAAACCCGGAAATCCTACGGAAGTGACCAGAAAGTTCATTGCCCTTTCTGAAAAAGCAGTAAGTGGCTCTTCACTGAGTAGCCAACCTCATAGAGTCAGGTGGCCATTCACAAAACACAGTAAAAGAAAACGTTACATCAGTGCAGACACATAAGCAGAAACAGGCTTATAAAACTCCAGGGCTGGAGAGATGGCTTAGTGGTTAAGAGCACTGGCTGCTCTTCCAGAGGACCTGGGTTCAGTTCCCAGCACCCACATGGCAGCTCACAGCTGTCTGTAACTCTAGTTCCAGGGGATCTGATTCCTTCATGCACATAAAATAAAGTTAAATAAATCATTAAAAAAACAAAACAAACAAGCAAACAAAAAACACTCTAGCCCAGTCTCCTCTCTCCTCAGACTTCTGTTGACTCTGCACCAAAGGAGAATGAGCCTGCAAACGAGAGCCCCGGGCCAGGCTATGAGCCTGGAATCAGCACAGCCTATAGGAGATCATCCACAAGGAAATCCAGGCCCAACCATTTTCTTAATCAATACACTGAACTCACAAACACAGTCTGTCTCTGGCTTTAGGTGGTGATTCAAAGTACTAAAGTGACAATGTCTAATCAAACACAAGTGGTCAGAAATAAACTGCTGTGGTAGCTGCTCTTGGTCCTATTTACATGCTACTGGTCACAGGCTAATGAACAGACACACTGGAGAAACAGTTCATCAAACCTGTTTTCCCAGATGCTGGATCAGACAGAACCCAGGGTCTCACGCATGCTAAACACACACCATGCCACTGAGCTACATCCCCAGATCAGGCCTTCCTGTGTCTTAGAGGCATCATACCACAAGCACATCTTATGGGTCTTCCCCATTAGCTCACAGTGATTGTTAGGTGGAAAAACATAAAAACCATGTGAGAAAACTGAAAAACGGCCAAGTACGGTGGCTCCAGACCCACATCCCAGTACCTGGGAGGCCAGGCTGGGTGGGAGAATGAGTTCCAGCATCCCAGGCTAGAGTGAGACCCTGCTTCAAACTACCACCACCTCCCAAAAATCTGAAAAGCTCATTCTTTAGTATGTTATAACAGTCCATTTTAAATGCAAATTCCTTAAAGTGATTACATTTGGGGTAGCTGCTACTGAATTCTTAAACCAGGAAATCTTTCTTTCCACTTTATATTGTAAAAACACAAGTTGTGGTTCTAAAAGTACAATTAATGTTAAACAAAATCCACTGCTCAGAGTTTGATAATTATGTTTGCATTTCTATAAAGCATCACAACCTCTTATGTAGTCTAAAAAGTAAAGACGCCTGGCAGGGCAGCGCACACCTTTAGTCTCAGCACTCGGGAGGCAGGGTCAGGCAAATCTCTGAGAGTCCTGTGAGACTGAGGCCAGCCTGGTCTACATAGTGAGCTCCAGGCCAGCCAGAGCTACATAAAACAAACCAACAATTGAGAAAAGGCCATCTTGAACATTATTCTCCAAAACAAAATTTGTAAGTATCCTCTCCTGTGTCAGTCTTTAAGTTTGTTTCTGTGATTTTCCCTTTCTTCCCCTGCTTGTTTCCAGGGTTGGAGAACACATCACCAACTTCCATGCCAAGCTTCAACTGTGAGATGTCCTGAAGAATTAAATTCCATCACAGTATAACCAAAGAAATCACTGCCGTGAAAAGCAGACAGCCCAATGCATCAGAATAATGTGTTAGGCACTAGATAGAGGCCTTAATTTACAATCAGAGCATTCAAAATACTCCAACAAAGGAGATTTAGGTTTTTCAAAATGAGGACAACTGGAGGAGTCACTTAGAAGATTGTAACTAGTAACAACTGTAACAGTCTGAGGGTGCTCGGAACAAAGACTTCAGTTCACAGGGAACATCCAAATCTGCGTCTAAAGTGGCCATGGAGTCCCGTGTCTCCTTTCTCTTGTTCCTTTGGTATCAGTTAAAGTTAACATGCTTCGTCATTTGACTTCAGCCCTAAGTTACATATTTTCTGGACATAAATTTCTAACCATCCAGTAGAGCCCCATTTATTTAATATTTAAATGGAATTCCTCTCAAGACCCCCTCTCCCCAAATAAAACAAAAACGAGATACCTCACAGTTCTTCCAAAGTTCCGAGTCAGTCCGGCCACTGTTCTGCAGCTCTTGTGTTAAAGCGGTGAGGACTTCGACTGTGCCTTGACTGACAGGTGGCCCGGTCTTCCCTGAGAAAGAGGATACCCCATTTGTACTAAGGTGGGGACTACTTCTGTTGAAACATAAATAATTCAGATGGTTTTCTTCATTCAACCGAAGTGTTGAATAATTCAGCAGTTCAAGATCTAGCAGAGCTGTACACAACCACTGACATCTAATCCTCCTCAGGCACCTCCTTTGAAAATCTGGCCACAAAGAGAAGGGAGCACAGGCCCACAGGACACACTCACTTCTTTATGAGCGCCACAGAGAGACCTTCTCCAGCGCTGAGGGAACGCCCCAAAGCCCCAGCAGAAACTCCAGGAGCTGGCCCAGCTTCTCTGAATTATTCTGGAGGGTCATCTGGTCCACTTTCACAACAGCCCTCCATTGTGCACTAAGGAGTCTCTCTCTGCTGCCCAGAACAGTCAACTCTAGTAACCAGACCCTCAGATTTCATGTGATAAGCTGGTGCTCCTCACCGGACTGTCTTTGAATGAAAGCTCTACCAAGCCAATTAGCAGTCAAGAGACAGGATTTATTGAGCCTGTGTGGTATGTAATGGGACACCAACACTTTCCAGAAGACTTCCAAACGTGGGATGACTTCTGATTTGTTTATAAACACCCCAAGCACAATTCAGGACATTAGATCTGTCTAGTAGCTGAAGGGGCATTTTTATTTTTATTGTTTTTTTTTTTAAACGAAGTTTCCTTTTTTTAATGATTTAATTATTTTTATCTTATGTGCATTGGTGTTTTGCCTGCATGTATGCCTGTATGAGGGTGTTGGATGCCCTGGAACAGCTGCCACGTGGGTGCTGGGAATTGGACCCAGGTCCTTTGGAAGAGCAGCCTATGCTCTTAACCTCAGAGCTCTCTTCCCCAATTTGCTATTGTTACTGTTTTCAACCACATGTATGCTAGGCTGGCCTCAAATCACTGTGGAGGAGAAGGTGACCTTGAACTGCTGTTCTTCCTTACTTTCCTCCCAAGTGCAGGAATTACAGGCATGAGCCGTGATTCCTGATTTATGTTGGGCTAGGAACGGAACCCAGGGCTTCCTGCATGCCAGACAAGCATTCAATTTTATTTACTTATTGAGTAGACCTGCTTTGTTTCACACACACACACACACACACACACACACACACACACACACACTAACCAAAATGACAATACTAAAATAATCAAGTTAGGACCAGAAAAAAAAATTAATAAAAATTCAAGAGCAAGAATATAATAAACTCTTTAAAAAAATATGTTGTCCATAAGAACTTTACAGAGTTGCAGTAACCCAGTCTCAACACGGTGGATTCAAGTGTCAGTCACAGACAAGGAGGATACAAGTTCAACGACATTATTTCAGGAGAAAAGCACACGCAGGTTTGACAGGCAATTCAAGCACTAGTGGGAATTTCTTCCACGAGTGGATTTCCGAGGGGCCACCCAATGAGACAGCAAATAAAATGTGGGCCAGTGTTTGCTTACAAGGTCGAGCACGGCAGCAGACATCCTCCTGGGTCACTTCTCAGGCTTTGACATTTGTCTCTCACACTAGCTTATGCCCTGTGATGTTACACAATCTCAAAGCCACTTCACATTCCTCACAAGGAAGGCAGAGATTTAACAATTTTTAAAGTAGTTTATTTATAATATACAAATTGTCAAAAATCTTCATATATAAAGCTATTTGACTCTGCCAAGTGTGGTGGCACACACCTTTAATCCTAGCACTCTAGAGGCAGAGGTAGGCGGGTCTCTGTGAGTTAGAGGCCAGCCTGGGCTACAGAGTGAGATCCAGGACAAGTAAGGCTATGTAGAGGGGCCCTATATAATAAATAAATAAATAAATAAATAAATAAATAAATAAGAAGGAAAGAAGGAAGGGGAAGGAAAGGAAGGAAGAAAATGCACTGAAACACTATGTGTATGTGTGTGTGGGGGAGAGGGTCACAAAGCAATAATCCCCAGTTTGGGAGGTAGAGTCAGGAGACTGCTACAGGTTACAGGCCTGCCTGGTCTACATGAATGATCTTCAGAGCAGCCAGGGACATAGAGACCCTGAATCAATGAATCAGTAACTAAATACATAAAGCATTTTATTGGCTATTTTGTCAACGTACAGTCTGTGTTTTTGTGTAGTTACTAATACTTCCCCATGGCCCCCAGGACAGGGTTTCTTTGGTAGCCTTGGCTGTCCTAGAACTCGCTCCATGGACCAGGTTGTTCTGGAACTCACAGAGATCCGCCTGACCGGGATTAAAGGCATGCGCCACCACTGTCCAGCCTCTGATAGTCATTTTTAATAGTTACTTCACAGACTGGTGAGATGCTTCTGCAATATAAAATATTATCTATACTATTCATTTAGAATGTAGAAATAAGTCAGGTATGGGAGCTCACATTTGTAATTCCAGTACTAGGAAGGCTAAGGCAGAAGGACTGCCTTGAGTTTGAGGCCAACCTGAGCTACACAATGAGACTGTCTCTTTAAAAAAGTAAAAAAAAAGGAGAAATAATTAGGCAATTATCAGTAGGCAGAGAATCAAAAGTTCCAAGATTATCCCTGACTTCATTATGAATCAGGCTAGCCTGGGTTATAAGAGACCTTATCTCAAAAAATAAAATAAATACATGTATGTATTTAAGCTACCATATTTTAAAGATATGCTTATATGTTACGAAATAAAAAAGTTTAATGACAGATCTCTGAGTTCAAGGTCAACCTGGTCTACAGAGCGAGTTCCAGGACAGCCAGGACTGTTAACACAGAGAAACCCTATCTCAAAGTAAAATAAAATAAAAGAAAGAAAGAAAATAGTATCTAACAATTCTTACCTATTAGCACGCAAGCTCAATCCAAGAGAATGGGGAATACTTTTGATATTAGAGTCTAGAGAAGGTGAAGTTTTTTGTAAAGTTTCCACTAAATCAAAATCCTCCATATCGTACAAAAATTGTCAAGCTCTGTCATCTGGAAACGCTCTTGCTTCTCCTGAAGGAGGAGACCGCTTCCGAGTCCTCTTCAGCTGCCTCATCGTCTACTGGCATCCTCAGCAGCTGACATTCAGAACTGTGAAGTCCGCTACACTTCCAAAGAGTCTGAAAATGAATGGGGAAAAGCTACTAAAAGGTCACTAAATTTACCCACTGTCTTTTCCTGGCTTTGGAAACCTCTCACATTCATATACATTAAGAACAGCAACCAGTCGTGGTGGCCCACGCCTTTAATCCCAGCACTCAGGAGGCAGAGGCAGATGGATACAGCTCTGTGAGTTCAAGGCCAGCCTGGTCTACAGAGCGAGATAAAGGACAGGCACCAAAACTACACAGAGAAACCCTGTCTCGAGAAACCAAACAAACAAAAAGAACAGCAATATCAGGGCTCAATGGCCAAGAGTGCTTGCCAGGCAAACCCAATCACACATGCTCAAGCTCTAGAACCCGTGGGGGAAGGTGAGAACTGACTCCTCTGTCCTCCATGCAACACACAGGAGTGCACATGAACACACACACACAAATTAAATCAAAAGTGTAAAAAGAATAGCAACAGTATTCACAATGGCCAAAGTGTAGAAACACCCCAATGTCCCTCTGCAGATGAAGGGACAGCAGTATGGCACGTCCACGTGGTGGAATACTACCAGTCCACAAGGAGAAACAACGGTACTGAGTTATGCACAGAAAACACCAGGCACACTTCTATCCCAGCACTCAGGAGTCAGAGGCAGAGAAATCGCTCTGAGTTCGAGGTCAGCCTGACCCACAGAGTGACTTCCAGGACAGCCAGGGCTGCACAGACAAACCTGTGTCAGGGGTAGGGGGAAGACCACTGCTCTCTGACTTCATTTATGTCGGCAGCACAGAGAAGGGAAGAAGGAGGAGGGGCCACTGCAGTGTAGTCTATTTTCAACTTGGGGTGATGGAAAGTTCTGGAATTAGCTTTTTTTTTCTAAAACACCTAAATCACATACTTTCAACAGGATGGAGTTTATGTATAGGAACCATATGTCTTTTTAAGGCAATTTGTAAGAACCACATCATCTCCTACAGGCAGCATTTCAGAATTTTACGTTTAATAATCAAGGTTCTAGGTGCACTCTATTATGTAATAATGGAATACTTCCAGGCCTGGTTCACTTATTTAGGAAGTCCTACGTTGCAAAAGTGTTTCACTTACATAGCCACTAACAGGACTTAACTATTCAGTCTTTAAGTTGGTGTTTAAGAGCTACTTAGCTGTTAAAAATGGCTGGATGTACAATTCTCAATACAGAGCCTTTTGTACTCTGCACACGTTAACATTTACTAAATCTGGATATACAGAGATACACTTGCTGTGTTATAAGCCCAACCATATGACTCATCCTTCCAGAATCCATTGATTTTAAAAAAGACAGGGGAATCGAAAAAGATAAGAGGGAACAAAACCAAAAAGACCCTGCTGCTTATAAAACGAGAAGTTCGGAGACTGCATCGGAAGAACTCTCTCACGTTCCTGTTCCACCCAACTCTCACTTTCCAGGGCTTAACGAACACAATCAGTTCATTGACGCTCAAGAAGCATTTCCTCCAGGACAGGCACAGAGGCAAAGGGTGACCAGACCTAAATGGACTCT
>CABHPQ010169634.1:0-18702 GCA_902168405.1 Peromyscus aztecus
CTGTCCAACATGGATTCTACATCTTGATTTGACCCATGGAGTGGGTATAAAGTGGCTTTTGATTTGAATTTCCTTAATGACTTAATGTTGGGCATCGTATGGTGTCCTTCTTGTCTTTGCAGAAATTTTTATACCAATATTAAGTTCCCCTTTTATATGTATTTTCTTATGCATTCTGGATACTAGAGCCTTAGCACATATAATTTGAATTTTTTTTCCTATTTTGTGAGTTGATTTTTACTTTGATTGTGTCCTTCAAAGCACAAAAAGCTTAAAAATGAGTCCAATTTATGCTGTTTTTTTTAATATTCATCTTATTTATTCTTTGAAAATGTCATACATGTATACAATTTATTTTGACTTTCAAGCCCCAATTCCCTCCCATATTCACCAACTTATCTTCCGCCTGACTTCATGTTCTTTTATTACAATCAGTACTACTACTATTATTAATAATAGCCCACCACTGAATTCAATTAGGGTTTCCATGTGCAACCTGACTTTTCTCCCTCAGCAGCCATCAACTACTTATCACTCCTCAGCTAAGGGCAGGTCTCAGGAGGCCCTCCTCCGTTCATGCTCCAAGTTTGACTGGCTTGAT
Source organism: Peromyscus aztecus (assembly GCA_902168405.1). Classification (NCBI taxonomy): domain Eukaryota; kingdom Metazoa; phylum Chordata; class Mammalia; order Rodentia; family Cricetidae; genus Peromyscus; species Peromyscus aztecus. Next base: position 602 of record CABHPQ010169634.1, read on the forward strand.
TTTATTCCGGTTTTGATCAGCATCCACAGCCGTGGTGAGAAGATGTGTGCATCAGCTGTGCCCTTCTCGAACACAGCATTTCACAGCTTGCCTCCTCATCTTCTGACTCTGACTTACGTCCTTTCCACCCACTCTTCCACGATGCTCGCTGAGCCTCGGATAGAGCAACGCTGATACAGATGACCCATTAACAACACACCTTCACGGTTACTTATTCTCAACACTTGGACCAGGCATGAGTTTCTGATTTCACCACTACAAAAACAGCTTCTCTGATCAAGGCTGAAGGTATAAACAAAAACATCAAGACAGCGGTTTGACAATATGTCCATGGATTGAAACACCCCAGTAGGCTCCCTACTTGGCCCCACGATCTCCCCAGTCATAGGCTACTCGTGTTATTTTTGTTGCTGGTACTTTCGGTGTCATAAGAATTTATTGCCCAACCCGAGGTCACAGAGATTTATGTTATGATTTCATCTGTGAGTTTTACAGCTTCACTGGTTACATTTAGTTCCATGATTGATTTAAATTAATTTTTTTTTTGCCCTGAGTAAGTGTGAAGCAGAGGTCTAGCTGCATTATTTTATGTGTGGCTATACAACTTTCCAAATACTCTGTATTGAAGATATTTCTTTTCTTCCTTTGAACGATCTTGACACCCTTCCTGAACATCAAATGATGATAAACGCAGAGGGTTATTCCTGGACTCTCCACTCACTCCAACAGGTCTGTCAACATTCCTTTGTCTTGATTACTGATTTCTTGTAACACATTTTGAAACAAGAACCTATGAATCCCTCAACGTTGTTCTTTTTAAAGCTTGTTTTGTCTATTCTTGTACTCTTGCTTTGCCATATGAATTTTGGGATCCAGCTTGCCAACTTCAGCAAAAAAGGCAGCTGGATTCTGGTTGGGATGAATTGGCTCACAGATCAGCTGGGGGAGGTCTGCCGTCTAGCAACGCTAACCCTTCAGTTCACAGGTGTTCCTCCACATATTTAGCTATACTTTACTGATTCTGATGATGGTTTGTTGTCTTCGGGGTACTGTTTAGTGGCAGGGCACTTGCCTAGGATAAACAGGGTCCTGGGTTCAAACCCAAACACAAAAATAGAAAATACACTTTTTTGTTGTTGTTAAATTTATCCCCATGTATTTATGATTTGGTTTGTATTGTGAATTTCATTTCACGGTGTTCATCACTAATACACAGAAACATTATTGAGTTTTCTGTGTTAACTTATGTTTGATGAGGTTGCTCAGTATGTTCTTCCTTCCTAATAATTTCTTTGGTTTCATTTGCTGATTTCTCAGTATTTTCTGTGTTTTGTCATTTGTGACTAGAGACGATCATACTTACTGTTGTTTTAGACCCTCTACAGTCTGCCTGGCTTTGCTTTCTCTTCCTTCCTGGTTGCCCTGGTTAGATCCCTCAGTGAGTGGTAGTGAGAACAGACACATTTCTGTTCGTTTGTTTCTGACCCCAGGATAAATCGTTTAGTCTTTTACTATTACATGTATTGTTAGCTGTGAGTTTTTGTTTAATTATTTTATTTTATTTTGTTTTGGTTTTTCAAGACAAGGTTTCTCTGTGTAGCTTCGGAGCCTGTCCTGGAACTCACTCTGTAGACCAGGCTGGCCTTGAACTCACAGAAATCCACCTGCCTCTGCCTCCCGAGTGCTGGGATTAAAGGCGTACGTCAACTACCACCTCGGTATTTTGTTTGTTTGTTTGTTTGTTTGTTTCAGGTAGCTTTTGATATGAAAATTCCTTTTCTTTCCTGGGTTTTTAAATACCTTATTATGAAAAGCTGTCACATTTTGTCAAAGATTTCTATGTGTCTGTGGAGAGTATGATGTGTTTTTGTGATTTCATATTAATTCACACTCTTTCATTAATTGCTTTTTAATTGTTAGATCAACCTTGCATTCTTGAGATAATGCCCACTTAGTCATAGTGTATTCCTTTTTATATGTGGTTGGATTTGTTTTGCCAGTATTTTGTTATTGGAATTTGTATTTATGTTCATAAGAAAGATTTATGTGCAGTTTTCTTGGAGTGGCTTTGGTATCAGAGGACAATGACTTCAAGAAGTTAGTTGAAAAGGTTTTTCTTGGTTGTTTGGAGTGGGGAGGCAATGGGAAGAGTTTCTGAATTATTGTGTTAGTTATTCTTGAATATTTTTTAGTAGAATTGATTAGTGAAGCCACGTGGGGCTGAACTTTTCTTTGTGAGTAGTTCGTGTGTATGAATGTGTGTGTGTGTGTGTGTGTGTGTGTGTGTGTACGTGCGCATAAGCATATCTCTGTGGGGCACACATGTGTATGAGTGAGTGTTGTATATATCTGCATTCATGTATGTGTGTGAATGTTTGTATGTGTACATGTGACTGTGTGTCTTTCTGTGTACATGACTATGCATGTATGTGAGTATGTGCATACGTGAGTGTGTGTATGAATATATGTGTGTGCACATATGTATGTGGGGGTATGTGTGCATGTGATTGTATATGCATTTTTATGTGCTTAGGAGTGTGTGCATGTGCATATGTGTTATTAATCCAAACTCTGCTTATTATAAATTATTCAGCTGTCACTTACTCTCATCATTTTGGGGCAGTTTATGTCTTTCCAGGCATCCCTCTGTTTCGTGCTCATGGTTTAATCTGTTTCCATGCAATTGTGCATCCTGTGTGCAGCTTTGTTTCAATGTTTATGAAGAAAAAAAGTTGTTGCATGTTTTGAAATACTGATGGCTTCTACAAGACATAGCCCTGCAGTTCTAGTGGAGCCCCATGAAAACAGTAATTCTTCAGTGGAGTGCTGGCCGGGTGCGGGAATTTGCCGAGTATTCGACGTGTATAGTTGTATCACAGCATTCTGTTGAGCTAGGTTTCTATGCTGTTTCAGAAACAGATGCATAGCATCCATACAGTTGGAACGTGATGGGAGTGGGTATGGCTCCCAGATAGCCTAGGCACTTACTTCTTTGGTAGGATGCATTCAATGCCACCTCCTCTAGGTCTTATCTTGGTAAAGGAGGAAGGAATTCCAAGGCTGCCTCTGCCTTTCCTAAGAGGCAGGAGACCCTGAAGGCTGCTAAGTGAGAAATTTCTGAACCCCGTAGCTTCAGCCCAGCTGGAGTCTCCCACATGTGGATGGTATTTTGGGAGCTTAAATAAGAGTACCATGGCAAACATCTTGCTCCTTGAGTTGTGCAGGAGGTGATATCCAGGAGTCTGCTGCCATTTCTCTAGCCTCCAAGGTGAGAAACAGTCTACATCCATCTTTGAAAACATTTTGGAGGACCAGAGCCTTCTAAGACAATATTTTTGTACTGAGTACTCAGAATACTTAGGTTAATTCTTCCAAGTCTAGAAAGACCCCAATCAGTTGAAATGGCTCGCATCACTGTGTTGAGAGGATTCAAGTGGCTAGGAGCACAGGGCCTGAATTCAAGTCATAGCTCTGCCTTTTACGGGTAGTGTGACTTCAGCTGTATGACTCTCCCTCTCTGAATGTCAGACTTGTCATCTGCAAAATAACAAGAAAAATACAAGCATCCCATAAATCATTCTAAGGACCAAATTAAATTAATGTATGGAAAATGGCTTTGTAAACTGTTAAGCTCTGCAGAGGTTCACTAATGGCTGTTTCTTTCCCATATGGAAAAGCCACAGGATGAATAATCCTTCTTGTGAGTGTCCATTTATGTCAGCCTGCTGAGGTCATACCGTGTGGCTTTGAAGTACAGAAGGTGTGACCGTCAGGCTTTCAAAGGGAAGCAGAGGGACTGACTTTCTCTGGCCTTGGCAGTGGAGCACGCACAGGTGCAGGGTGGTGACTTCACAGAACCTGTGGCCCCTTGTTGGGACAGAAACAGCCCAAGAAGGACAGCCAAGAAGCCAACCCCAGGCACGCCATAGAAATGAACAAAAACAGACCTAAAGGGCGAAATAACACCTTCTCCAGAAAAAAAAAAAAGGTGTCATTAACATAAGTAGGGTCTTATGTTTCATTTGTGGTCTTTCTAGTAAATTCCACCTAATTGTCACTCTTGTCTTGCTCACATGAAGGTATGTATAGTAGGTCTTAAGTTTGGTAGTGCCGGTGTAGCCCAAGAGCATGATTGCTGTCACAAGGGAATTGCCCCTGATTAGTTTGTTAGTGGAGAATTTCAGAAAGAATGGATAGAAAAACATGTTCGGGGTGAGGAAGAGCCCGAGGCCTCTAAAGGTGGTAGATGTTCATTTGCTTCCTGTTTCTCTTTTTCAAACTGGGTCCTTGGGGAACTTGTTTCCCTCATATTTTTCCCTCTGTATACTGCGGACACTAAAGCACCCTGCAAGGCGTTGTGGTAACGGCTAAGTAACCAGTCGTGAATCTTGGATGCCTCCCCTCCTGTATTTCAGCTTTAGCTTTGCATGCTGCAAGTCAACTTTGCTACACCGAGTATTTCCCAGCATGCCCCCTTCCCACATGCAAATATGCCTGCCTGGCCTGGCTCTTCCCTGTCTGAGAGCACTGAGATGAGAGAGCCACTTTAAAGGTGGTCAAAGCACATCTTCGCAGCCTTTCAGTTCCTCCGTGGGACTCTGGATGCCCCACAGCTTCCAGGACTAGGCTGTGAAAAATCTAGACCTCTGTCTGGAAGGTTTAGCGCCACAACGATTCCAAGCATAAGAATATGGTGAAAATTTCTGAGATACAGACCACTGTATTTGTCAGTCGGTCTCTTCACCTTGGAAAGGATCGTGAGAGGAAAATGTCCTGAATGAACTTGGTCCAGAGTTGTGGCGAGACAGAACAGGGCTGGCCCCTGGTAGAGAATCATTCCAACCCCGGGGGAGGGGGCTATGGGAAGACTCCCCCAGGGAAGGTGGCAGTTGTGAGAAAGGAGCTATTTGCTATGTGTGGAGACATAGCCACTGTTACCCAAGTCCCAGTCAGCTGTACAGAGCCTTGAGTCCTCCAGGGAAAGGAGTAGAGGGATGGCGGTGGATAGAGAGTGAACTTCCAGGGGGAGAAGAGCAGAGAACAGACTTGGAATGGTCTGTGATTGTCCAGAAGAGCTATGCTCTGGGTGGGCTGCCCTTAGGCTCAGCTAAGGCTTTATGCATACCTCCCTCAGCCTTTGGGGCTGCGGAGTGAGCAGCGCAGCCATTCACACAGACACAACCCTTTCCTCCAGCCTTTTGTTTTCTCCGCCAATCTCTTCCAACAGCTAGAGGGAGAAGACACAATCACATACAGTCCACAGACCCTGTTGAGGACTTAAGAAGACGAGACACCTCCCTGGTAGTGTTTGCAAGTCTCAGTTCTGCTGTAGGCAGAAGGAGAAGGATCTTGCGGGGTGGGGTGGGGGTGGGGGAGGGTGGTTCACATCTGCCTACCCCATTTGTTTGAATCTCCCACGTGGCTTACTTCTTGGGGCTATATGGAAATATTCCCTGAGACCAAAAACTCAGAAAAGCTGCCATCGTCCTAATGTTCTTACTGACCAGGGTAGCTTTGGGAAAGGCTGAGTTCATGAGAGACTATCCTAAGGGAAGTACCAGAAGGAACCTGAAGATGTTGGGGGGTTGGGGGCTGCCCGCAGCATCTGATCTCTGCCATATTGAAGGCTGTGTTTCTTGAAGATGGCCCCAGGGCAGGAATAGCCCAGTGACTGAAAATCTGAGGGAGGTGAGTGTGAGTCCCTGTGTACCTAAAGAAAGAAACTGTGAAGGGCAAATGTGCTGGTACATTCCTGTAATCTCAGGTGTGGAGAGGTGGAGGCAGGAGGATTCTGGATTGGGGTCAGCTTGAGTATGGTGGTTAGTCCTTATTGTCAGAGCTAGGAATCCATGAAACATCATGTCTCTGGCTGTGTCTCTGAGGATGTGCCCGGAGAGGTTTACCTGAAGAGGAAAGACCCAGCCTGGGTGTGGACTGGGATCAGGGCCTGAAAGAGAAAAAGAAGACAGTAAGCTGAGCACCAGTCTTTGTTCCCATCTGCTCTCACACCGTGACCACTGGGACCACCCACCCCACACGCCTGTGGCTCTACCGTTTTCACCAAGACAGACTGTGCCCTCCAACCAGGCACCAGAATACACCCTGCCTGCCTTACGTTGCTTTCATTGGGTATATTCTGTCGCAGTGTGTGGTGGTATTGTGTTCCCCAAAATATTGTGTACCTTAATAAACTTATCTGGGGTCAGAGACAGAACAGCCACAATATTAAACATGAGGATAGGCAGTGGTAGCACACGCCTTTAATCCTAGCATTCCAGAGACAGAAATCCCTCTGGATCTCTGTGAGTTCAAGGCCACATTGGAAATGGCCAGGCATGGTGACACATGCCTTTAATCCCAGTAAACCAGCCTTTAATCCCAGGGAGTGGTGGTAGAGAGCAGAAAGGTATATAAGGCATGAAGAAACTCGAGGCATTTGGCCTGGGTAGGCATTTGGCCTGGAGAAGAATTTGGGCTGGTTAAGTATTCAGGCTTCTAGCAGCAGTTCAGCTGAGAGTCATTCGGATATGAGGACATAGAGGCTTCCAGTCTGAGGAAGCAAGACCAGCTGAGAAGTTTGCCAGGTGAGGTTAGCTGTGGCTCGTTCTGTCTCTCTGATCTTCCAGTGTTCACCCCAATACCTGGCTGAGGTTTGATTTTATTAATAAGAACTTTTAAGATTCATGCTACAGCAGTGTTTAGGAAATTAGCTAATACACTGGGCTGAAGAGCAAGACTCTCTCTCAAAAATCCAACCCAAAGCAAACTAAAACTGTGAGAGCAGGTGATGCCTGGCAAGTGGTCTTAGAAGGAGCCCAAGGATGCTGGGAAGCATGGGGGGAGTCACGCAGCAGCGCCTCCCCTCTAGGAATGGCAGAGCTCGCTACTGCAGACAAGCCAGGACCACAGGCGCCAGGCTCTTAGGTGAGAGGGAGTCTATCTGTCTCAGGATGCCTCCAAAGGTTCAGCAAGGTATGACTGCCAGTGCTGCTGAGCAAGCCAAAGCCCCATTGGTGGGCAAGCTGCTCTCCAATGCGGTTCTCTTGGCTACACCCAGAGTGGAAGGTTTTGGGAAGTTGTTGAGTAAACTCGAGCATTAGCTGTGGGGTTCAGCAAGATAACCTTGGACTTCTCATTTAATAAAGATGACAGTGAGATTTGATTGGAACTGGGACTTGGGCCCCGAAGCACAGGAGTTTGCACACCTGAGGTAAAGCAGATCTACCAGAACAAGGATGCCGGGCAGGAGGCGGGGCAGATACCAGAAAAGAGCAGAAGGTACCAGCTCATTCCGCTCTCTGAATGCCTGAGCACTCTCTCCTCTGTGTTCCCATAGCCTCTTAAAATGTAACCTCGTTTTTCCCATAGACCGTAGCTAGCAGTTCATACCTGCCCCCCTTTGTACCCACAGAGCAATGATGATGTTTATTGAGTCAACTACTTGACAGTTAATTTCTCACTCAGTCCTCACAGGAACTCCATGCAGGAGTTGTTATCTTCTTGTTCCTAATGCAGACTAGAGAACTGAACTCCAGAGGACTTGGGTATAGTGTCCGAGGACTTTCAGGTCTCCACAGCAGGGAGCAGAGAGCTGGGGTGGAGGTCGGTTCTGACTTGCGCCAAAGCCCGTGTCCTTGGCTGTCACTCACTTCTTGAAAATGATGTCCTTTGCCCCAGGGGATATGTCCAGTACCAGTACCTACCAGAAAGACAGGACTTAACGAAAATTGTATTTGATAAACAAATACAATTTGTTTTTCAAAGCCCCCTGACCCGCGTGTGTGCCTCCTGTGGGGTGTGATTGCACAAGCTCACAGATACTCAGTCACAGAATCCTTCCCTGCACTGGAGGCAAAGGATGGCAAAGAAAATGCGCATTGAAGAAATTAGCCCAGGCAGTCGAGAGTTTGCCGCCATAGTCTTGAAATTACAGCTTGTGTTGAACTCTATGCAAACAAATACAAAAATTAGAGCCTTCACTTTTTTTTTTTTTTTGTCCACAGAAACACAACAAGTTCATACACGAATAAAAGTTAATGTCTGTCAGTGAACGACACTAGCGTGCTGTGTTATTCCTGCTGGTTATTTTTGTCACCAGAAAATAAACCACATTTCCGTGATTATGGAGCCATATGCTCTTCAGAAGTTTTAGATTCCAATTTCATAACAGCAATAAGAACTGGCAGTTACACGGTCCTTACCACGTGTCAGACACTGTCTGAAATTGTTTACAGATGTGAAGTCCTTTAATCTCCGCATTCTAATAATCCTCAGGAGGTAGGTACTATTCTTATAGGATGTAAGGAAATAGGCACAGAGAGGTTAGAGGAGTCCCCCAAAGTCACACAGCTGGCTAGTGAGAGAATCGAGAGCGGGACGCTCGAATGCTGTAGAGAACGGCTGTGCTGTAGCTTACTGGAGACTGGTGCTGGTCCATTTCCTTCCGTCTTCCCCACAACCCGTGGGAACAAGGGTAGTCTGGTGCCTTTCACAGATGTGAAAACTGGAGTTGAAAGGCATTAAGACGTTTGCTCAGGGACTTGCTGCGAAGGGCAGGACTGGCCCTCTGGCAGAACAGGCCCCTCGCCGTCAGAGCACAGAGAAGTGGGGCTGCCTCCCCCAGTTATTGGGCCGTGCTTCAGAATGGCAGTGGGATCCGATGCTGCATCTACAGTGGGGGCTAGAAGGATCTGCCTCCGTGGCATCCGGAAACCCTGGAATACCAGCCTGTGTGTTCCTTCCTCTCTATCCCTCACCCCAGCACGGCATCCTTACTTTTCAGGAAGTCTGGGTAGGCTGCTTGCCTGGTTCATGAACAGGGTAAGAGGCTGTGTCCATGGTGTTGACCCTGACAGTTCACCTGAGGACGTCGATCAGATGTCCCCTTTCCGCCCGGAGTCTCTAGGCCTCCCTCTCAGAATCAGTCCTTCTCCTGAAGACCAAAGGCCTTCCTGTTTCCACTCTTGCCCTGATGCCTGGATCAAGAGACCTGACAGAAGCAAATGGGGACAGATTTGCTCTGGCTACCCATTTCAGGAGCCTTCGGTTAGTGTGGCAGGGAGTACAATGGTTCATCACTATTGTCCCTGGATGGGAAGGTGAGGCAAGACCTGTTCCCACAGCAGTGGACCAGGAAGCAGGGAATGGGCTGGAACCAGGGGCTGACCTATGACCTTAAGAAATTCCCCTCTAGAGACCACCCTCCTAAAGATTCCATGCTTCTCAAAATAGCTCGGCCAGGTAGACAGAAGTGCTCAGAACATGAGTCCATGGGGGAAATATCCCCTTTTTCCTACCCCACAATCCATGAATCCCTCTCCTGGCTTTTTTCACAAGCCCTGTGGATGTTTTTCTATGCTATTCTCTGATTGGGGGGGGGGGGTTGTTTTTGCAAATGTTTGTGCGCTATTTTCTTTCCCATGAGTCTTGTCAGAGCAGAGACATCCCTCCCTGCTTGTCTTGGTCTAACATGTGCTGGCCCTCAGAGGGCCTCAGGAGATTTGTGCTGTAAGACTGCTGCAGCCCCTGGAGGAGGAGAGGAAAGATGAGGGAAGACAGTTGCTCTCCCAGCACCTTTAAAATAAATCCCTGGGCTTTGGGAATTTAATTCTGTGGTAGAGAGAGAGCTTGCCTTGTAAGTGCAGTGTCCTGGTTTTGGTCCTCGGCTCTGAAAAACATAAATAAAAATGAAACAAAGCCCTGTACCATGCTTAGGAGAGCAAGATTTGCAATCTAACGGCATCACCAAGCAGCTGGGATGCAGGGGAGGCTGCTGTCTGAAGTCCGGAAAGGGTGGGCACCCATCTTATTTGGCCAGATGTTACTGGGAATATCTCATTATCATTTTGGGGGGCTGTGGTCCTGGCTTTTAGTTGGGGAGCCTCCTCTGTCCTTTGAAGGTTTCTAAAAAGTACTTTGGTTGTATCTGTAAGTGGCTCTTGTGGACTTTGGCTCCTGCAGGTCACCATTTCAAGGGGCTATCAGAATCCCGAATGCCATGTTTGGTTTGCTTCCTCTACTCTGCCTTAGCCCCATGGCTCATCGGCTTCAGAGAACAAACAGACACCAAGACTGAGCAGAGCCTCTTATTCAGGGCAGCTGGCCAGGTGTCGAGTGGCCTGGGGACCAGGCTCAGTGGAGAGTAGATACTCTCTGACTCTCCTCTCTCTAGAGCCTTCTTTGGATGCTCTCAGTATGAGGGGGCTTGCAGGAAAAGCTCCTGTGTGGGAATGCTGGCGAACAAGCCCACTTGGACTTTGGGCACATGCTTGTGGACCTGGCCTCAGTTTCCTTGGGCGGTGTCTGGTAACTATTGGTTTCAAATGAGACACGGGAGTCTTAATCGCACCATGTGTGGGATGTGCCCCATGGGGCTGTGTTTTGTAGGCAGTGAAGTTAAGGCTTGCCCAGAAAAATAACATGTTTTCCTTGCCTGGTTCTGGAGCTGTTTGCCTGGTGACTGACTGATTGGTGGTTTGGGAAGAATGGAGACATTGGTTAACTTGGGTGTCCAGAGAATTTTTTGGTGTGTTTGTGTGAGAGCTTGTTTCTGTTTCTCTGGAAACAGTAGAGGGCAGAGGAGGAAATGTTGATGATGCTGTTGCGGCAGCTTGTGTACACGTTAGTGAACTAGAAACATCGCTTAAATGACACTGAAATACTCCAGTGCCTTGAGAGTACCAGAAAGCCTTAATGTCATCATTGCGAAGGTAAGCAGGATGGCAGAGGGCTTTGGGAACGGTAGGCAATATTCCCCTCTTAACCCCTATTGGAACCGTGTTCTTCTGCTGCATTCCTTACAGCGGTATTTAGTGGAAGAGATAAATCAAAGTGGATGCAGTCCAAGGCTTTCTTTACTCCTTTATGGGAAATGCTTTCCTGAGATTAGAAATACCTGACACACAGGATGTGGTGGCACAAGAGAGACATGTTTTCATTAAATAAAATCAGACTGAGCGTCTAGCACCGGTAGGCTTTCCTCACAGGGATTGTCTGCATTAAGAGGTGACCTGTCCTTAGCTCTGTGATTATTCATCTTTAGCATCCCAGTGCTGGGTTAGGATATCTTGCTGTGGTTGAGCCACCGCTCTCCATGTTCTCTTAAGAGGCTGAAGTGAACAGCACCTTGGTTAAGCCATGGCTTCTGTTTTGCAGTTAACACACTCCTCAGGCATTATTAGGGACTTTTTTGTTTACAGCCATTGCATGGGATATTTGGAGAAGAAAAAGGAGAGAGGAATAAGAACGCGGAACAGTGAGAATAAGAACTGAAAACGGTCAAAGACGATGCTGTTTCCTTGAGAAAATGTGGTGATGTAACAAAGCCTGGCTTTCTGCCTTGGTAGCCCAGGTGGGTAGATGTGAGAGAAGAGGCTTGGTCTGGATTAGTCCTTTCTCTAGTGCCTGCAGGGAAGCCTGAAGCCCCTGGTGATGGAAGGAGTGTGACTCGGTTTACCCAGTGTTGGCAGACCCTACGGGTGTCCTTGATGACTGGGACCAGGACTGCATGGACACAGCCGTCAGGTAGAGATGAGGGTGTGGATGGGTTTGATTTCTCTCTCTTTCTGTGAGGTTGCTGTCTGGTCCAGCCTTGTTCTACACATAAACATATGGCTGCGTCCCCTCAGGCCCCTCTGGATATGCCTCAGATTCCTTAGCTTACTCAGCTAGAAAGACCCAAGTTGTATCCTTGGTTCAAGTAATTTGTTAAACCCATTGCAGGCTGGCAATCATTTCATCTTCATATCAAGAGCCAGTCTTAGAGAATGGCCATGTGCAATGCGCTAAAACAGAAACAAAGCAAGCATCTAGACAAGCCTAGAGCTTAGTGGTGTGCCTGTCCCGGAGTCAGCCTGTGACACAGTGTGTCTGTCCTGGAGTCAGCCTGTGACACAGTGTGTCTGTCCTGGAGTCAGCCTGTGACACACTGTGTCTGTCCTGAGTCAGTCTGTGACACAGTGTGTCTGTCCTGGAGTCAGTCTGTGACACAGTGTGTCTGTCCCAGAGTCAGTCTGTGACACACTGTGTATGTCCCAGAGTCAGGCTGTGACACACTGTGTATGTCCCAGAGTCAGCCTGTGACAGTGTGTCTGTCCCGGAGTCAGCCTGTGACACAGTGTGTCTGTCTCGGAGTCAGCCTGTGACAGTGTGTCTGTCCCGGAGTCAGCCTGTGACACAGTGTGTCTGTCCCAGAGTCAGTCTGTGACACAGTGTGTCTGTCCCAGAGTCAGTCTGTGACACACTGTGTCTGTCCCAGAGTCAGTCTGTGACACACTGTGTATGTCCCAGAGTCAGCCTGTGACAGTGTGTCTGTCCCGGAGTCAGCCTGTGACACAGTGTGTCTGTCCCGGAGTCAGCCTGTGACACAGTGTGTCTGTCCCGGAGTCGGCCTGTGACACAGTGTGTCTGTCCCGGAGTCGGCCTGTGACACAGGTCTAACCTTGAAGTATTCCTCAGCATTATGTGTCAGTTGGAAAATTTGGTAATTAGTTTTGATTGTCAGCTTGAAGAGGTTTAGAATCAACATGGAAACATACCTTTTGGTATGTCTATAAGGACTTTTCCAGAAAGGTTTAACTGAAGAGGGAAGACACACCAAGTGTGAGTTGAATCACAGCATGGGAGACCGTGAGCTGAATCCCACCCTTTATCTTTCTATGTTTCCTGACTGGGGATGTAGTTCCTGGCTCTGCTGTCAAGACTTTCCTGTCAGGATGGGCTTTGTCCCCTCGAACTGTGAGGGAAAACAAACTCTCTCTTCCCTGAGTTGCGCTTGTCAGGCATCCATGAGATGCTGATCTCTGTGGAAGCCATAGAAAAGTAATAACCCTGAACACTTGTGCCGACAGTGGAGTTGGTCCCTCAGTAAAGCTGACAATGTCATCCACTGGCCTTTGGAACTGGTCTATGGGAGAAATATCGTGGAGTTTGGAGCTGGAGACTAGAGAAGCACTATGCTATAAGCCAAGCTTAACAGGCCACCCTGATGGAAATTTGGAAAAACAGGCTCTCGGGAGAAATGTAGAGAGTTGGGGCCCAGATCCTGAAGTTTCAGAGGGAAACCGTTCAGTCAGGAGCTGGACCAGAGGCCATCTGAGTTACATTCTGGCAATGAGTCTGGCTGAATTCTGCCATTGTCCTGGGAATACGAGTGAGGCAGAGTTCAAGAGTGACATGATAATTTGGTGGTGGAGGTAATTTCATGAAAGGACAGCAATGGTGTGAAATTCACAGAGAGCTGTGGTGTGGTCACTGATCACTGTTCTCATCCTGGTCTCACATGAGAGGGGGTGACAAGTGTCACAGAAAAAGAGGTGTGCAGAGGGGAGTGACCTTTTCTGCCTGAGCTGCTTCCTCTCAGGTGTTTGGTGGTGGCAACAAGAACAGTCATTGATGAAAAAGGCAAAGGAACTAAGACTGGTGAGCTTCAAGTAAACGTCTCATTGATAAGGAATTTCTTGAGAATTGCTGAGTTATCAGAAGAATTGCAGCACATCAGGACCTTCCTGAGGTTACCCTGCGTCCTTTCAGATGTCAATCTTGCACACATGCTGTCCAGTGTAGACATAGCTCTTCATGTCATCCCCCACCTTGACAACTCCATGTGCACACAAACACACACACTGTGTAAGAGTAATCAACATGGGCCAGGTGGCGGTGGCGGCGGCAGTAGCGGCTGCGCACGCCCTTAATCCCAGCACTCGGGAGGCAGAGCCAGGCAGATCTCTGTGAGTTTGAGACCAGCCTGGGCTACAGAGTGAATTCCAGGACAGGCACCAAAAACTACACAGAGAAACCCTGTCTCAAAACAAACAAACAAACAAAAAAAATCAGCATGACAGAGCTGTGTAGTTCATGAGGAGCTTTCCTGTGCCCACTGTCCATTGTCCCAGCACCCTGTCAGACAATGCCAACATTGTCTATAGTCTCTCCCTCTTTTCAAATATTTATTTATTTTTACCTTATGTGTACAAATGTTTTGTTTGCATGTTTGTGTGTGCCTTGTGTGCATGGAGAGCCCTTAGAAGTCAGAGAGGGTATTGGAACCTTAGTTAGGGAGGGTTATGAGCCACCTTTGTGGGTGCTGGGAACCCTACCTGGGTTCTCTTTTTATTGTTTTGATTACCAATTTTGTGGATTTTAGTTGTTGTTTCTTGTTTTTGTTGTTGCTGTTGTTTGATTTTTTTTTTTAAATAAGAGAGAGAGAATATAAAGTCGGGTGGGTAGGGAGGTTGGAAAGTTCTAGAAGTTGTAGGACAGGAAAACATGATCAAAATATATCATGTATTTTTTTTTTCAATTAAGCAAAGAGCAAGAGAGTAGACAGTGCTCTTAATTGCTGAGCTATCATTGTAACCCCTAGAGTCTCTTTTTATAGTGAGGAAATATAATGTTCAGATAAGTTAAGCAATTTGCGCAAGATCACACAACTGTCAGATGAGGGAGCTGGTATTTAATTGTTGATTTTCTAATAAAAGTATTGACCCTCCTCCCCCAGCCACAACATTGAGCTACCCACAAGTAATGCAGTCTTATTTTATTACTACTAAAATAAAAACCAAGGCTTAGTTTTGAAGCAAAACTAAGAAATACGCAAACCCTTACTTCTAAAACAATGGAAAGAGCTCACATGTGTGTGCTAGTGTGGGGGTGAGAACGTGTGGGTGCATGAGTGTGTGGGAGTATATGTGTGACTGTGTGTGTCTGAGGGGTGTTGACATCTTGTTAGAAGTGTTTGGCTGTACAAGGAGACTATATGGCATTTGATGTAGTTAGTGAAGTAGTCTTGCTTTCTCATTAACCTGCGGACTCTCACACAATTTTGCAAAATCTACATACAGCCTTTAGTAGTCTACCTTCCATCCCAGACACCAGGCATGCCTCCCCTCTGTGCTGGACATTAAGACTCAGACACAGAGCCCTTTTGACTGATCCTTCATGCTCCTAGCATGAGGTCTCATGCTTGGTAGGTGGTTGTGAGGAAAAAGATGAATGAGACCCATGTCCTGGGTGTCCCATCCTACCCCACGCATAGAATCACATGTGAACAAGTTCAGGGTGACAGGTGATCAATCACTGTCCACTGGCCATTGTCCCACCCCAATGAATAGTCTTCCAGTCGCTGCAGAGCACAGCTGAGATTTGTCCCTGGGTTTGGAGCCGGCTTGCCTCTTCTCTCCTTTTATCTAGCTGTTCAGTGGAATGTCCGACTCTATCTCTGCTCCCCCTGCCATATCCCACCCACCCCTCCTGCTATGCACAGTCAACAGCTGCAGCTTGTCCCCTGTCCTAGAAGGGTTCAGGTTCTGGGGGTTCCTGAGGGCTTGACCTTTAACCTTGAGCAAAGAGACCACATTCACATTCATCCTTAGTGGGAGTCCCAACATTTTGGACGCGCCCGCGCACATCTCTTTCCTGTCACTGCTCATTAGATTGTGGTCTCCAAATGGGTGCTGTTGTTTCTCTGTACACTAGGTCCTGAAGGATACAGTTCCTTGTTCACGGTCTAAGTCTTTGGTGAATGGGGTCTGGTGCACTGTTCACCTCTAGTGGATGTAGGTTCAAAATAAAAAGTCCCTTTCTTTCCCCATATTTCCTTCAGGGTGTTTAGTGAGTTCCTTGGTTTTTGGGAGAAACTCCTGTTTAATTGGAAGTTGAGGAATCCATGAGCCACGGGAATGATGTAGTGATTTTCAAAAACACACCTGAGGGCCTAGGGAGATGGTTCATTCTGAAAATTAAGACCTCACTTTGGTCCCTAGAACTCATGTTTTGTTTGTTGTTTATTTGCTTGTCTTAAAAGCTGGGTATGGTGGTGTACGCTTTTAGTTCCAGCACTGGGGGCATAGAGGACAGGCAAATCTCTGGGACTCACTGACCAACCAGCCCAGCCTACTTGGAGAGTTCCTGACCAGTAAGAGACTGTTTAAAAAGAAGATGGCACACGAGTAATAACACGTGATATTGTCCTCTGGCCTCCACTTATATGTACACAAGTGTACATGTACACATGTACTCACACAACCTGAACACACACACACACACACACACACACACACCACAGCTTATTCCTGCACTTGAATAATTCAAGTGAGCTTGAATTTCTTATTCTGTTCCTGTGACTCAATATGCCCCCCAAGTTTCATTAGGAACTAGATTTGAGCTCTAAGTCCCGAATTAATTTATGGGGAATGAAATGATCTCTCTCGGGGTCTGGATAGGTGTTCTGCACATCAAATATGTGTGTGCTTTATATTCTGTATATAAAATTTACTTCTCAATAAAGCCAAACAGACGAAAATAGATGGATATGTTACCGTGTGTTCTCCTTTTCTTTTTTGCTTATTAAGGCTTCTCTCTGAGAAGTCAGTTTGGAGACATATTCCCCTCTAGGTCTCCTCTGAGCTGATAGCTGATGGTGCCAGCAACATACAAGAGAAATCAGAACTTGTTGTGGTTTCTTTTAAAGTTAGAAAAGAGGCCGGCTATGAGGCTATTGCTCAAAGACAGCACTTTGCTTAGTATACAAGATCTAAGGCTCTGGGTTCAAATCCCAGCACCCCAAACCCTCCACAAACAAAATCATGAGAAAGACATCCTCCATATGATAAATTATACTCTCTATCTGCCATTTAGTTTGAGTTGAATTGTCACAAACTTGAGTCACTTGGGAAAAGGGAACTTCAGCTGAGGAACTGCCTCCACTGCACTGGCCTGTGAGCAGGTCTTTGGGGTATGTTTTTGATTCATGACTGATGTGGGAGGGCCCACTGTGGGTGGTACCACCCCTGGGCTGTTCTGGGCTGTGTGAGAAAGCAGACTGCACAAGCCATGGGGAGCACCCCAGTTAGCAGCTTTTTCCATGACTTCTGCCTCTGCTCCTGCTTCAGTTCCTGCTCCGACTTCCCTCAGTGATGTTTGTGATCGAGAAATGTAAGTCAAATAAACCCTTCCTTCCTAAGTTGCTTTCGGTGAATGTTTTAACACTGTAACGGAGAGCAGAGCAGAGCACCCAGGGATGAGCAGGGGAGGCGTGTCTCACCAGTGAAAAGGCGCAAAGCAAGCGCCATGATTACACCGAGGCCAGGGTTCTGTGTGGGCTCTGCTATGCCCACCCCGCTCACAGAAGTCTGTTAGCTTACCTGGACACTGGAGCTACTAGTGATAAGTTAGTTTTAAAAACCTGCTAACTTTTTATTACTGATCCAGCCATTTTTCTCTTCTATGGGTTGGACATGGAGAGATGCCCAAGCCTCTCTTAGCTAAAATATCGGGCCCTCTCTCACATTTGACTCTTATTTTTGACGTAGCATGGCCTTTCAATGATCTACCAGGATTTTCAAGTGTTTATATGCTTGATATTTGAAACATCGTACATTGGGAATCTGAAGCAAGCCTCTGAGTATGTCTTACTGGGTATCTGGCTGACAGTGGGACATGGTAGCCTCTGAACAGAACCTTTAGGCTTCTTTAGAATACTTCCCAGGTATGCCTAGGTTCCTGCTGGACCCAAGGGCAAAAAACATCCATTTGATAGGATGGTCCTCATAGTAAATCATGAATAATCAGTCAATCTTAAGATAAACTGCCCCTTCCTGTCCCTGCCTTAAACAGAGCTGGGTATAACTGCCGTCCTGTTTGATGTATTCTCACATGAAATCGCTCAGGTTCAGGAGACGCTTGACTATTTTAGCCCGTTTTGCAGTAATCAAACGTACATTGTTCCTGGAGATGTAACAACTTATTTAGCAAAACTATCTAGCATTTGCATGGGTGTGCAGAAAACCAAGATTAAAATATGGTGTTTCTTCAAAATATCTTAAGATGATCACTTTCTTTAAAAATAGCTTTGAGGGACTGGAGAGGTGGCTGAGGAGTTAAGAGCATTGGCTGCTCTTGCAGAGGACCCGGGTTCAATTTGCAGCACCCACACAGCAGCTCACGACTGTCTACAACTCCGGTTCCAGGGGATCCAGCACCCTCTTCTGACCCCTGTGGGCACTAGGCATGCACATGGTGCAAGAACATGTGTGCAGACAAAACACTCATGCACAAAAAGAAATAAGTCTTTTTTTTTTTTTTTTTTTTTTTTTTTTTTTTTT
>CABHPQ010169634.1:20613-40116 GCA_902168405.1 Peromyscus aztecus
AGAGAGAGAGAGAGAGAGAGAGAGAGAGAGAGAGAGAGAGAGAGAGAAAGGACACAAAGATCCACAGAGAAGCAGACATACAAAGAGTCAGTTTTACATAAAGAAGACATATTTCGAGATAAGGACAGAGCCACTGGGAGAGATACAAAGACCTATTCATGAAACCAGTGATTTTTTTCTTGGACTGGAATTCAAGGGCACTTATTTTTTATATTTGGACTTACAACGTTCAGGTTTGAAAAATCAAGATAGATTGGAAGTCCCAGAAGTTTAGGCTCTTGGTTTTCTGTCAGTTTCTGCCAGCTCTTCGCCGACAGTTCCTCTATGAACGGTTCTGGTTTCAAATGGATTGGCTACTATTATCCCATTTTACAGATAAGGAAAAGAGATGAGTTATGGTGTCATTCTCAAGGAAAGCCTTAGCCCCAAACTGAAAATACAATTCCTTCCGACAGCTAATCTTGTGTGTGGGAGATCCAGTCTGCGTCTTTGCTGTGAGACAGAGCTGGGCATTTTAGAAGTAACTAAATGTAGAATGTGTTTGTGGTGAGTGTGTTGGTTTCTTGTGTATGCTTCGTGCCTTATCTTTCTGACTAAAAGCAAATTGGCTTTGCCTGTAATAAATTTAGTTAATTGAATAATCCTTGTTCTCAGAGAAAACAGTATTGAGTTGGAGCCTCACTCAGTGAGACTTCCTCAAGAACTCACCTTTGGGAGTTTGGAGGGAAAGTTTGCTTCTCTGGATCTCATTCAAGGGTCTAGGAGGCTCAACAAGGCAGGGGGTTTGTTTCAGATGAACTCTGCCAAGAAGACTCCATCTAGGCTCTTGGTAGGGCAATAGATGCTAGCCAAAGTTTAAAATTTAAGATCTATACTGCCCCCATAACCAGGTAAATGATACCAGAGATGGAGACATGTCAGTAGATCATGTTCAGTTTGTGTTTTAGATGTCCTTATCACTTTCGGTGCTAGGCTTTCAGATACAAATGATGCTTTTAGTGTTTTACCATTTCAAATCTCTTATTGTGTCAATCTACTGGGGCAATTCTGTGCCATTCCACTAAGATTAGAACTCAGTGTTAACAAAGGATTGGCTATGCTGCCTCTGAGCTGGATGGTGAAACATCCTCCTTGGGTCGATCATTCCAAACCAGAGGATGCCAGTTTTCCTCACTCCAATTCAGATGTCACCCTTACATTTAAAGTATATATTTAGAGTATTTTGTGTAGACTCTCTAAGTTTTTAATAGCGGAAACAGTCATTCCAAGAATATCCTTAATGGCCAGCAAAGCTTTTGAATGGATTGGTGGCCTCAGCCATTACGGACCAACTTCCCATTTTAGACCAGGAATTTGTGGGGTCAAACCCTGAACAAAGAAAGAGATTCTAGCTCACTTAGCAGCCAGAGGAATGCAGTGGCAGTGAAGGGTTTGAATTGTAAATCAAGCCTATCATCTCCTTGTCAACTGGGAAAACCTCCGCTCACTTTGTATGCGACTAAACTGTGTTATTAGGATTTTTAATTGTTTTCCAAAAAGTTGAGGGAAATTAGACTCATGAAGCATTCGTTTTAGCTGAACAGTGAGTCTGACTTTAGGAAAGCAGCAATTAATAGGGTACTATTTAAAAACTATTAAGTGATGTGAACATCTGCCCAAATGAGACTGCTTCTCACCAGTGCAACTAAAGTCAGTATTTCTCAAAGGGTGTTTTATGAGGGCCACTCACAGCCCAGGAGCTCAGGTTTTCTTGGTTGTGATGTCTGTGATTAAATGACCAGATAGAAGCTACCTTCCTCCCATTTTTTCCACCAAAAAGCGGCTTTGGCTTTTTCCCCATCAAGTCTGGGGAGGTTTTTTGAAAGACTATACCCAGAGACAAGAGAAATCAGTGGTCCGCACAGCCTCTCACCTCTCTGAAAACTTGATACTGGGCAAAAAAGTTGCCTCCTGAGTTGAGAACAGAAGGCTGTTTGGGACAATTTATTGTGATGATTCAAGATTCATTATCCATTCCACAAATATTTATTGAACGCCTACTATGGAAGCTCTAGGCAGTGGAGCCCAGGCTGTGGTGATTGCCAAACCAAACTTGGTTTATTAAAAAAAAAATCCCAGCCAGTAAAAGAACTGAATGGGAAGTGAGAGGCTGAAGCCTTACTTCTGAGGACCACATGTGGAACAACCAGGCTACAGCCAGTCTGAACCATTTGGCCTACTTTCTGTATGATAAAAGAACCTGTATGGAACTTTAGTAGGGGTCTGAGAGTGTAATTATTACACTATGCACTAGAAAAGAACCATAATAATAGACCGTAAAAATCAACCATGCCTCCTGACTAATGCATCAGAGCAGATCATACCAGTTGATAAAAGTAATGAGGCCTACATGGCAGAGTGCTTCCATTTAGAAGATCTACTGCAAGCACCTACATGGGAAGGAATTAGCAAGCGAGTGTTGTTTGCAGAGGCTGCTTGTGGGAACTGTAGACCATCAAAATTAAGCAGTTGAGGTTTATACAGTACACACACACCCACTCACATTAGACCTCACTGATCCCTTAAAACCTACTTTATATTAGCAACGGCTGTGTACCTCAAGACTTTTATCCCAATGTTAAGTTGCCAAACAGATTTGCTCCATACTTATTGCATACCATGTAATAAATAGCTGTAGGTTCATCTGTGTCTGGAAAACAAAGTAAAATAATGACAGTAGTAACTCAGTAGCATGCACTGAGGACTACATTGTTTGAGAAGAGACTTTGTATTTCTCATATTGTGTCTCTTGAAGTATAAATTCTTTTACTGACACATGTCAGTATTTATTGAGTTGTATTAATCATGTTCCTCTAAACATGACAGCCATCACAATATAGGCTCAATCCCACAGAGTCAGTCTGTGGGACTGGGTTCTAATATGTGTCCAAATATGGGCATTGGAATTTGATCCCAAGACATTTGAAGCAGAAGACTGTAACTGATAATTAAGGAGGCCAGCGCTGATGCCAACCAGAGCAATGGAGTATTGGTGCAATGGGGCTGCGTTTATGGGGGAAACCAGCATGTTGGTGGGTCAAGGACTGGGATGGAGGAGTGATTAAAGTGGAAAGGCCATTTCTCCTTAGACTTAGTCCCTGAGTTTGGCCAACTCTTTCTCACATTGGCTTGTTAAACTCTTTACAGACTCAGCAGTAGCTGCTGCTGGGACATTCATTTAATTATCATTAATTACACCTTCTCATGCCAGCCATAAACGTGCACGTATAGAACTCTCCCATTTGACTATCATGTAATCTTACTTTTGATTGGAACACACTGTTCCTTCCTAACATTAGGAAACAAAGTTCTCAAGTGGCACCCAAGAAAGAGCCACACAGGCAATCAAGGGAATATATTGTAATTTGTAATTTTACACACAAGGACTGATTCATATTAGAGTGAGTTTCCAGTAACACCCACAAACTTCTCTTACCAGTACCCTACTCTTCTCCATGATATCAAATGCCTTACAAGATCCAAACCAAGGAATCAGATATAGGAATGAAGGGGCTGAAGATGAATCTTGCTACCCCTGTTGTAAATGAGAAGATGCTGAGGCATGGAGGTCATTGCCAAGCAAACCAGACTCACAGGTGCAGAGGCATTTCCACGAAAGCACTGAAAAGTGTTTGCTGTTGGTGATGTTAGTCTAGAAAAATATGGCAGATTTAATTAATGGATAAGCTAGTTTATTATATTTATTAAGCTAGCGTATTCTGTTTATTCTACTTCCCCAATAAAAATCATTCCTCTTTACTTCTTGTCGCAGGAAGGAGGAATGTTCTGTGATCAGCAAAACAAAATTAAATAAATAAAAAATAGAAGTTATTTTTGTTGCTTATAATTTTCTTCAGACAGAAGCAAGCAAAAAGATTCCAAATACACTTAGGTTTTCTTTCTTCTCATAAATATAACACAGTAAAGTGAGCCTGGTTTAGAGGAACCTGTTACATACATTAAGAAGAAGTAGAGGAGAGAAATTTAAAGGGTCCAGGCACTAAGACACGGTTTAAAGGAGTTGTGCTAATCACTCCAATGTGAACATTAGAGGTTGCATATGAGTTGTTTAATT
The DNA here is from genome assembly GCA_902168405.1 of Peromyscus aztecus. Classification (NCBI taxonomy): domain Eukaryota; kingdom Metazoa; phylum Chordata; class Mammalia; order Rodentia; family Cricetidae; genus Peromyscus; species Peromyscus aztecus. The sequence goes on from CABHPQ010169634.1 coordinate 24,728, forward strand.
TCTACCTTATATATATATGTCAATTAAAAAATAAAAATTAAAAAATTAACTCGTAAGAAAAAGATTAAGTAAACACAGAAAAGGGACTTATATAATACTGCTTACTATAGAAAGCATTAAGATTATGTTAATCACGATATTGCGGGGCAGCCAGTGGGAAGTCCTTCTAGAGCAGTGTTTCTCAAGCTTCCTAATGCTGCGACCCTTTAATATAGTTCCTCATGTTGTGGTAACCCCCGACCAGAATATTATTTTGTTACTCCTTTATAAGTGTGATTTTTCTGCTATTTGAATTGCAATGTAAATATCTGATATGTAAGATATCTGATATGGGACCCCTGTTTAAGGGTCTGTTGACTCCCCACAGGGGTCTCCGCCCATTGGTTGAGAATCACTGTTCCACAGGAATGAGTGGGGCATTGCTTAGTTGAAAACACATGCCAATGGGGAATTACAGTTGGGAGAGGGTTTACGTTTTTCTCTGTTTTTAGTTTTGTGCGTTAGTATCTGACTGGCTATGCTATCTAAGGTAAACATCCTCACTTTATGCTTTGGAAAAGTGAGAGGCTGCATATATTTCCCTAAAGAATAAGGGTTTGGGGAACGAGGTGTAACATGTACAAAGTGGATGATGTGTTTGCCTCCCTCAGCACAGTGGGACTCCTCCCTGTGGGCAAGCTGCCACTGTCTTCCTTTTGGAATCACCCACAGGCAGCATTTTAAAGAAACAGAATTCTTCCTGTGCTCAGGGTTAAGGCAGTAGGTTTTAAAACTCAGCAATAGGCCCACGCACCATTAAAAGCACATGTAATACATATACACAAATCTAAAATTGGTTTAAAAGTATTTGGGAACTCATCTAAATAATGTAAGTGAAGTTTGCATGGTCCTTCCTGTAATTAACAAGAAACAAAGCCAACAGCAGCAGGTGTGCTAATCAGAGAGTCATGTAGACCACACTTTAATTGGCATTCAGGGTCATTTGTAAAGGTGATTTTGACCATGCTCAATTTTTGCCCAGTGAACCCAGAGTTGAAGTTTTCCCTCTGGCTATCCCAAGCAGCCAGTTTCAAAGTTCTCAGTAGGACTGGGGTGGGGCGGGGGAGGGCGTGTACTTTGCCTTGGAATCTTGCGGGGAAATTGGGGTCTTACCTGGCAATAGCGCCCACTAGCTAGCTTTCCATAGGCAGGCTTTAGGCTCTATAATCGATATGACCTTTCTCTTTACTATGTGCTAAAGAAGGGATACTAGGAACTCAAGACAGGAGAGCCAATAAACTGGAAAATGGGATCCGTTTTCACTGTGTTCGTGTGTAACTTGCTCATTTGGGGGAATGGCGATAGAAGTTTCCCAGTCATTGTCTTCCTCACGTATCTGAAGCAGAAGAGGGAGAGACTCATGGGCTTCTGTTTTCCTTTAATCCTTCAGATTTATGAGGAATCCAAGATGAACTTGGAGCAGGAGAGGCCGTTTGTCTGCAGTGCCCCAGGCTGCTCCCAGGTGAGTGTGTGGCTCCTCTGTGCTCTGGTTTACAGGAAATGCTTCTGCCTTCCCCCAGAAGGCATCTCTCATTGAGTTGCCATGTCCATTGGGCGGTCTTTCTTTGCTGAAATACTTTTTCAAAGTATCCCTAATCATCGACATCATGATTCTCCTCTTCACTACTGTTAGATCACACTTTATAGTTTGAAATACTTCCCTTTCATCCTGAAACGAAGCAGTGTTGACATCCCTCTGAGTAACTTCCTCCGGAAGCAAGCCAGACGCATCCAGCCCACCGTTTCCGCTGGGTGGTCATTCAGAAAGGGGAAGGTGGTGTGTATTTCACAGCAGCCAATTGCATACACACTGGGCTTTTTTTTTTTTTTTTTTTTTTTTTTTTGATGAGATGCCTCAAAGTTGTGGGTTGAATTCTGGATCCTTTCTGAGGAAGAGAATACCCCTATGACTGTTCTCAAACTATAGTTCTTGGGCATAGAAGTTTTAAGAGGATTGGATATCTTGGCATGCAGGATTGAATCTGAGGGTCTCTGGTAACTCCTTTCAAATGGAAAGTGTGCACGTTAGATGAGATACTGCTTCCAGGGGGTTTAATATAGGGCGTGAACACAGTAAATGCTAACGCCCACTCTTGTTAACACTAATGCTGCTGCTGCTGCTAAATCTGTTACACTAGACTCCATGTTTATTAGGTGAAATTAGAGTTTTGTGTTTTATTTTTCAAAGTTGGGGGTGACTTTTTCTGCTCTTGCCTCAAGAGTCCATCTTTGGGTAGTACCATGTTCCAGGGGTTTTGATATGTATAAATGGTAGTTTTCATACCAAGATCTTTCTCTTACGGGGTAGAGGACATAGTTCAGAATCTGAGCATAAGCATTTTGCTAATGTGGGAGATTGCACTTACTCCTTAGTTTTACTGGACCATCAAGGAAACCAAGGCCCACTCCTACCAGTTCATGTGATAGGGTTGGCAGTCCTGTGGGGGGCAGCGCCTAAGGTCAGGTGGGAGTCAGATGAGTACCCCTCCCTTATTACAGTTTCCCAGAGTTCGTGGAGGATTCTGGGAGAATCCAAGGAGGAGCTCTTGGAGGGACAAAGTCACAGAAACATAAACCAGCGTTATCAGCTGCTGAGCGACCAGAGTCTGGGATTTTCATCAGAGGTTTTTGTGCTAAACGTTTCTTCCTAACTTGTCAACAAGAAAACGAGGAGAGAAAAAATATTTTGGAGCAAACTGGTTTTGAAAGTCATTCTAATGTAGGAAATGTTAGGGGAATGTGGGTAGGTTGACACGTAACTGGGAAAATCCTGGTAGACAAGGACTTTCCATGGTAAATGCAGAATATCTCCTTACTGAGTTGAAACCTGGTTGCTAACTGAAATAAGACTCCCCCTCAGTTTCTTCTAAGGGAAGCCTCCTTGGCTAAAGGAACACAGATAATTGGAGAGCTTTGCTTGCTTGGTTGTGACAATAGACATTAAGTATTGTTTACTACAAGCCACCTAGACACTTTCTGGGTACCTACCTGTGTGTGTCTAGGCATTCTAACTGCCCCTTGAAAACTGCACTGCACCAAATACGTAGATCTCTGCTCTCACAGACCTTCTGGTTTGGGCATCAGATCTATAATCATATGATGAAATCATCAATTAACTAGTTGACTTTAATTATTCATAAAGAAGCAATAGACCACCCTGGGGAACTGACTTTACTTGTGAGGGGGAGATAAATGGAAGGCTTCTCTATGGAACAGGACCCTTCAGAGATCCAGTAAGACAAAAGGAGTGGTTGGGCTAGGGTGGGATTTTCAGATTTGTCCCGGGTTAGAGCACCAGTAAAGAAGAGCTTCTAGCCATATGTGGGATTCATGTGAGTCAGACAGAAGAGAGGTATCTATGTATAAGTATTGAACTGTAAGGCACACACTGTCCCAAGCTTGGCATTATTAACTTCTAAGTACAAGTAACTCTTTGATGTGGGCACTATCTTGTCTATTATAGAGTGTTTGGCAGCATCCTTGCCTCAACTCACCAGACCCCAATAGCACCCCACAGCTGTGACAACCGGAAATATCTTCAGAGGTTGAGAGACGTCCTCTAGGGTCACAATTGCTCCTGGTTGACAATGCTGGTGGTTTCATTTGGTTTTTCATTTTGTTCTTTTGTATCCCTTCTGCTCTGGATCCCCAACTACTAACAGATACTCTCTCATTCTATTTCATGCATTGCTCTAAGCCACCTTTCCCTCACTGGGGTCAGGCAAGGTATAGATAAGTCAATGCCATAGACATGTCCTCACTGGTGTCCTGCGCTGTTAGAGCTGGGGTCGTTGGAGGATGGAGCAAAGGCTGTTGGATTCGGCAGTCAGTTGCTCGAAGGAGACATGGGAGAAAGAAGCAGAGGGTGGAGGGATTAGTGAGTGAGAGGGTGGTGTAGGAGCTGAAGTGATGGCTTAGAGGAGCATTTCGGGAGCAGGAGGCAGCTTTGTAAAAGCTAAAGGATAGCCAGGGAGTCAAGAGTGAGAAACCAGCGAGAGGGCGGGAGAGAGCAGGAGAGCTTGAAGGAGCCATGCCAAGGAGACAGAGAGTACAGAGAATCCTGTAGGACAGTGGACAGCCTCAGTTTATTTGAGCCAAGAAGGGACAGAGGGAGAATCTGCCAAGCCGCATGCAGAGTCTGAGGGGACTGAGTGTGGCTGACTTTTGGGGATAAGTGTTTTGTGTGCGTAGCACTGGGGATTTGAACCCAGGACCTCACATATCCTAGGCAAGTACTTTTTCACAGACTCATACCTTGAGTTCTTGAACAGGCCCCTTTTTGAATGCCCTTGAATGTTTTGTTGAAGAAGGAAGCCAAAGTGTTTCTTTAACAAGGCTACCTGGACTGTGGGAAATGTTGGATGAATGTGAGAAATTAGAATTTATGTAGTGTCTTGATTTTAAGGGGAACGATCTCAAGACTCCTCCACAGCTTTGGATATGATGATGTATCTGTAAGTCGGTGTCACCTTTATATGGACAAATTGTTATAAAACTATGCCCATCTTTTAGCAGAATGAAAATGTAGCCATCAGCTGACTGTCATCGTTGGTGGAATATTAATAACTCATAGACATATCAACTCCTGTGGTCATGACGTTTGCCCTCCTGCCATCCCATAATCTGGGAACATGCAGGGAAAAGATTAGGGTGCCTGGAAGATGAGCAAACAGAAGTGTTAGTGCTTGTGTTGTCTTGGGGGAGGTGATGGAAGGGCTCCTCTGCTTCACTTTCTCTTCTTCAAGAGAAACTGCTCTGTTGGGGATGGCCTCTGATACCTGGGAGATCTTTTACAATGTGATCCGTAGACATGATCTTTGTCTCAGAAGCAACAAGGAGCATGCTCCCTATGCTCCGTCTGTTCTCTTAGAGCCCAGGGCCCCCACTCTCCTCTTATCTCTGTTGATTGTTGTTTTCAACTCTCGTGTCCGTTTTATACTGCGCATCTCACTCATTTACAGTTTGCTGTCACTTGTCTCATTCAGAAGGCAACTTTAGTTAATATGCAGTCTTATGGTCACATACCTGTAATCTTGGCACGTAGGAGGCTAGACAGGAGGATCCTGAGTTCTTGGCCAGCCTGGGCTAGTAAACTATTTCATTCTGGTTGTTGTATGATGCTTACATACTTTAAGTGTCTACTAGTTTACAGAGTCAAAAATGGGTTATTATGGGCTGGAGAGCTCATTCAATGGTCAAGAGCAGGTAATGATGTCACAGAGGACCCAAACTTTGTTCCTAGCACCCACTTCAGTTGGCACACAACCACCTGTAATTACAAGGGTATATGACGTCCTCTTCTGGCATCTGTGGACACCTGTACTCACCTGCACATACCCCTACCACATTCACACCCCACATGCACAAAATTTTAAAAAACCTGTTGAAAACGTTATTAAAAAAAACTTATTGAATTTAGAGAGATGGATCTGTAGTTAAATTACTGACTACCATCTCAGAGGCCTGGGTCAGTTCCTAACACCCATATGGTGGCTCACAACCTCTATAACTCCAGTTCCACAGGATACGATGCCCTTTTCTGACCTCTGTGGATTCTAGGTTCATACATGGCACACAGGCATACATGCAGGCAAAACACTTAGGCATATGGAATAAAATAATAAATTTTTTAAATGGCTTATTAATATGGAAGACATTATCATATTGTTTATATTACATTAATTTTTCTCTCTAACTCATTTTTACCAGTGTTAAATATTTGGTGTTAAGAAAATAATGAGAATAGATAATACAGAAACAGAAATACCTGCAGCTATATAAAGTATACCTCTATGTAACCGGAAGTAGGGTGCAAGTGCCGCTCTGCAAACTCTTCAGAACACGACACAAGCACCAAGCACATAAGTGATGCTTACACCAAGAACCACTTTCAGAACATTTCATAGGATTCAGCCTAGTGAACTCCCTTGTTTGACCACAAATCCATTCTCTTTGTAGAAAAAACTTTAACCATGGTGTACGAAGGTAATAGAGATTCATATTGACCATCCTGAGCTCTGGAAGTTTCTTTTCAAGTTATCAAAGATTCAGAAATGTTCATCAGGATGTATTATTTTCCTGTATTTATATTGGACTTTAACAAATCAAACTTTAATAAATAAAAACTCCATTCAGTTCAGTCATTACACACATACCAAGCTGATCCATGTTAGGCTAGCGTCTGCTTGATAATGAATTACAGCCAAACCACAAAGCTTATTTCTATTACTAATGGCTATACTTCTATGGTAGAGTTTTTAAGGAAACACTCTTTTCTCCTTTAGATTTTAACATAACCCTTGAGAGATTTAGAGTTATTGAGGGGTCACTATTTCTGTTCTGAACCACCTTACTATGCCATGAGTAGGGCAAGGGAAATGACCAGAGGGTTTTACATCAGAGACCAGACACTTGCCTCTGGAAGACAGGTCTTTTTCATTCACATGGCTCTATTCAACACAGAAAAGCCAGAAATGGCCCCAAATAGTTGGAAGCAACATTTTTGACAACCCTAACATCATGCCCAGAAAATTTCAAATAAATACAGGCTGACTACACTATGCAGAGTATAGCACAACCCAAATAATTTGTCATATTGCTATAAAATCATATGTATAATTTGCAAAAAAAAAACCAGATAATATGGGGACTGGGTCTTCATAAACAGAAACATACTGTAAAGATGTCATGGTGTACGTTAGCAGATATATTTAAAAAATTAAGCATGGTGTGGAGTTCTTTCCCAAAGCCTGACATAAATCAAAATTCTTTCTATGTCATGCGTTTCTCTTATTTTTGGTTTATCGGTAGATAATGTCTAGCATACTTATCATGCCTTAGACTTAATTTTACACTATTATGTAAAGCAGTAACTAGTACAGGAAAGTTCCACATGGTTTTGCATATCCCCAGTGCTACCCAGATCTCCATCCATTTCCTCCTTTTGGAGGCTGTACTCTCTGCCGTCATTAGTTACTTTTCAGGACCACAAGGAGCATCCCTCTCAACACCGTTGTCTTTTCTTAAGAGGCTTCCTAACAGAGTCAGGATCTCGGGCGCAGTGTGTCTTCTGTGTGTTCTGTTTCGGTCTCTTCAACAGGGCTCCTTCACACTTTCTGTTTCATAGTTAGCAAAGGATAAGACAGAGTTCAAAGTCTTTGAACTTGAAAGTTTTCTTCCCCCAGATGGAAACCTCTAGTTCTCAAAAAAACACACAGATTCTGCAGTTCCCTGATAAGCCAGCTGGGCTTAGGCAAGAAGCAGAGGACTGTGGGAAATTCTGGGGAACTGGAGAATGACTAGAGACCACTTATCAGCATTCTTCTGCTGAGTAGGCAAGCCTCTTGGTAAACAAATGGACATGATAATGCGCATGCTTGCATATAGTTGGGGGGACCCCCGCCCCCAGCACATGTGTGTAAATCAGCATGGGACTGTGAACTGTATTTGCTTGTGTGATAATGCTGTTTTTTTTCAGAACTGATTTTTTGTTTTTGTTTTTGTCTTGCCTGTCCTGTTTTTGATGCCGAGTGTCTTTTTCTCTGTGTTGTGAACTATGTGTTGCAAACTGAATGTCTCTTGTTCCTCTCTATTTACCCACCAGCGGTTCCCGACAGAGGACCATTTGATGATTCACAGGCACAAGCATGAGATGACTTTGAAGTTTCCATCAATAAAAACAGACAATATGCTCTCAGGTAAGAAAGCATAAGGCGAGGAAGTTTTGGGGGATCAGGTTAGCTCCACGTAAGACATTCACTCTTGTTTTGGTGGGTTAGAGTACAGTGGCAAAATCTGTATTTTGAAAGTATATATGTCTAATTTATAGCAGAAATATGATCAGCTAGAACCACGGTTACCCAAACAATTGAGCACCCCGCCCCCGCAAGACGGGTTTTAGGTAGCCCAGGCTGTCATCAAACTTGATATGTAGCCAAGGATGCCCTTGAACTCTTAATCTTTCTGCCTCCACCTCCTTAGTGCTGAGGTTATAATATGGGTCACTACACCTGATGTAACTTTCCTTTTTATATATGGCATTGAAACATGGATCCCTATTATTTTAGAATCTGTGTCTTAACCATACAGGTAACAAATGTAAACTGAGCCTCTGTAATGCACTGCTCTGCAGATATGTAGATTGACTGATTTCTCGCCTTTGTGGATATTAGGGCAGGCTTGCATGTGTTGGGGTAGGCTTGCATGTGGAAACCCAGTTCAAATCAAGGCTCATCAGTGATACATATCAAATGAATGCTGTAGGAGGCCAGTGCCACTCGGCTTTAGTGGAAGAACAGAGGAGATGCTCCAAGAAGGCTAGTTTCCTTAAGAAATAATACTTGCCTCTTAAGTGGGCGAATTAATGAGATTATGCACAGAAACATGCTCAGTGAATGGGAGCAAAATAAACAAGAATTAGTCCATCAACTAATCCCCATTCCTTCCCATGTTAAACGGAAATTAGAAAAATAATGGTATAAGAAAGAGGAACTTGAAAGCTAGTCTGGACTCTGCCTTGACTGTGTGACCTTGAGCAAATAACTAAACCTTTCTAGGTCTTAGTTTCTCTCTCCGTCAGATGGGAATGATTGTGTCTCTGCAGCATGCTTCACTAACTGAATATGAAGGGCCAATGAAGGAGTTCAGAGTATTTCACAGACCAGAGCAGGGTGACCAGGTCATTTCCTTCACACAGGAACTATTTGATGTGCACCCCTGCCTCCCTGACATGAAGAAAGAGAAGACACTCCTATGCCCACATTTTGATAGACGTCAGAAGGGAAATCCACTGCTCATATGAGTTAGTATTTTTGTTGCACTTAAAATTTCTAGGGATAAGCCGGGTGGTGGTGGCTCACGCCTTTAATCCCAGCACTCGGGAGGCAGAGGCAGGTGGATCTCCATGAGTTCGAGGCCAGCCTGGGCTACAGAGTGAGTTCCAGGAAAGGAGCAAAGCTACACAGAGAAACCATGTCTCGAAAAACAAAACAACAACAACACAAATTTCTAGGGATTGTATTGCCATTATCACTAAATCCTATGCAAATTGTCAGTTTATTACCATGAAGGGTACAAGAAACAGGAGCAGCTATCTGGGAGTCACCAAACAGGGTAGTCCTGAGGGCACTTGATCCTCAATGCCTCCTGGGCTGATACATACTGGGCTCCTGCCCTAATCACCAGGCAGCTCCAGGTTAGACACATGAGCAGGTGGATTTGTATTGGAGTCATCACACTTCACAAGCCACTAGAGGTCTGTCACTGGTGCTGATGCTCTGTGCTCAAGAGACCAGTCCAAAGGGAACATCTTCCTTTTCCTTTGTCACTGCCCACCTCCACTCTCTACACTCTGCCCTTCTTCCTTCCTTCCTCCCTCCCTCCCTCCCCCCCTCCCTCCCTCCCTCTCTCTCTCTCTCTCTCTCTCTCTCTCTCTCTCTCTCTCTCTCTCTCTTTCTTTCTTTCTTTCTCTCATTCTTTTTGAATAAATGAACTGCTATTCAGGGACTGATTAGCTTTTCGTGAGTTTAAAGAGGTGCAGAGTCCCATGTGAAAGAGACAGAGGAACTGGAAGGTCACGTTGGATGCTGTGACTTGCTGAAGTCTGTTAAGGTGCACATAGTCTAACTTTATGTTTCAGAAGTGAACGTGAGTCCATAAGCAGTCATTCCCAATAGTTAAACCTATTGGCTCTTCCCTTATTTCCCTGAACTGGATCCCTAGCATAGGTTGCCCAGTGGAGCAGGAGGGCGTATTCAAGAGAAGCGAGTGTGTAGGATACGTGGCTACAATGGCAACCTGCAGCATGGGTAGTGTCTTTCAGACAGGCTAGCATGGCTCTACAAAGAGTCTCATCTGAACACCTGTAAAACAGCAGCCCAAAACACGTGAACACGTGAATGATGGGGTGAGGCCCTTTTGTCTATACTGCCTAAAACAGGTTTCTGATTAATCTCCTGCAGTCCACCCATGGTTTGTCCTGGACCTTTGCTGGTTTGCGTCTCTTATTGGCAATCATCAGTAGACCAGGTGAAAATAAATGAGGAATTTGTTATGAAATGGGAAATTTGTTACGAAAAACATGAAGAAAGAGATAAACACAGAAAAAACAGCATGATTAAGGCAGGGGCACATTTGATCTGATTCCTTCTCTTTTTACTGAAGTTAATATGGAATGATTTCATATTCCAGTGAAGTGCTCAATTTCAAAACATGGTTCCCACTTTGCATGCCCATGGTTTTGTGGGACTTTCTGGAATGGAGAGATGCCCAGTCCAGATCCATGTTCTTGTATTTAGAGAGCTAATGCTGGCTATGTGTTGCGTTCTAGGGTTGTTCACATTGAAGGGAAATAGCCTTCCTGTTGAATATTTAGACTTTACTGTTTTTGTTCCAGGAAGTGACTATGTTGTATATTTATCAAAAAATCTAAATTTTATAATTAAGAATTTACCGTATTTATGACTATAAATTTAACTGAAGTTTCACACATCTGTATCTTGATTTGTTTCAATTCATTAAAAACTCCCCTTGTCACTAAAATTTGTTCATTAAAATATTATTTGTCTTAAGTCTATTTTGTGTCTCATCATGAGGATGATAGTATCAATCAAATAGTAAATGAACATCAAGCAAAACTCTCCAAATTCTTCTTGATCCATTTTTCAAACAGTATTTAATTGCACAAAATGACATTTCAGATGAAGCAGGACTTGACATCTTATGAAGAGAAGATGTGTTCAGTGTGCATTTGTACGGCTAGTGTTAGGGCATCCTGTTAGTTTCTATTTTGTAGCATGACTATATCCTCACTGTTTGCAACTATCATAGATAATTAAAGAAGATGGTGGAATGTCACAGATGCACACTTCAAGAATAAGTTTCCAGAGATGGGTGGACAGCTTGGTGCTAGAACGCTTGCTTAGCATGCATGAAGCCCTAACTAGGTTTGATCCTCCATAGTCTCTGTCTAGGACATTTTTCTCCCCAGGGGACTGACAGATCTGAAATACTTTGTTTTTCTGCAAGTGGTATTTTATACAGGTTGAGTAGAGTATACTATTCAAAACTGACTGTCACTGATCCTTGCCACGCCACAGAGAGTGGATGCAGGTGACAGGTATTTGAATGAGTCTGCTCTTCTGAATAGCATTGAAACATAGACTCCTCCCTCTAAGTGGGTAGATAGGGACATGAGTGGGGTGGTGGCACTGAATTGGTGGTACAAAAGGATCCGTACAGCCTTTCCAGCTATGGGTCTTTCATTCTAATCTGCTCTATATGGTATATTTCCAGAGTTCACTGATGATGGTGGTCACAAGTCTTGGCTTTCAGGTGTCCTCCTTCAAATGAAATGCAGCTTCATGATGAGTGAAGTTGTAATAAAGGTTGTTTTTAATATTCACTTTATGTGGATGAGTGTTCTGCTTGTATATGTGTGTATTTCTGGTGTCCATGGAGGTCAGAAGAGGGCATTGGCTCTGGAGTTACTGATGTTTACAAGCCACCATGTGGGTGCTTGGAACTGAACCCTGGTCTTTTGCAACAGCAGCAAGAGCCCTCAACTGCTGAGTCACCTCTCCAGTCCTGAGATACAGAAGGTGTTAAGTGGACTTTGGGGAGAGAATGTGTAGAAAAGAATTTCCTTTCACATGCAGACAACAAAATTACTGGCTGTTACATACACAGACCCATTCAGCTGGAAAATCCCAGTCCAATTTCAGCAGAGATGAAGAGGACAGCACGTGAGGCTCCTTTAATTGGACTGTCATTAGGCACTCAGGAATTCTCATCTTGTCTGTCAAGCAGCTCTAGCACACTATTATTTTTTATAGGATTCCAAGGTTTTATATGTGAAAAATCAAACAAAAGCCAGAATGAGAATCAAAGCGTCTAGGTGCAACATTATTTATAGCAAAAAAAAAAAAATCGAATAATATTTCAATGAGAATCCACTTGGGAATAGAACAAAAAAGGATCTTTTGGAGTGTACCCCCACTGATATTCCTGTCATAAATCTCAAGGCCTGTAGGTTCAATCTTTCCTGTGGAGACAGTGGGCCAGGACTGCCCTCTGAGGTAGGCCTTCATAAGCATACATACATGTAAGATGATAGATTTTGCTGTATGGATGGGAAGATAACAATTGGAGAGAGTCATGAATCTTTCTAAAAAGCTTAACCCTATAGCTTGGGTGAGAAGCCTGAGAGAGATATACATGGTGTGGTAGTTTGAATGTAATTGGCCTGTGTAAGCTCGTTGGGAGTGGCACTATTAGGAGGTGTGGCTTTGGTGGAGTATATGTGGCCTTGTTGGAGGAAGTGTGTCACTGTGGACATGGGCTTTGAGGTCTCCCTATGCTCAAGATACTCCCAGTGTCTCAGTTTACTTCCTGTCTCCTGTGGATTAAGGTGTAGGATTCTCAGCTCCTTCTCCAGCACCATGCCTGCCAGCTTGCCTCCATTTCCCACCATGATGATCATGGACTGAACCTCTGAACTGTAAGCCACACCATTTAAATGTTTTCCTTTATACAAGTTGCTGTGGTCATGGCATCTCTTCTCAGCAATAGAAACCCTAACTAACACATGGGAATAGGCTTTCAAATGCCTTGCAATCCCACAACCAGACATTGTAACCCAGTTAATGAAGTTAGGACAGACACAGACCAGGTATGAGAAGACAGACTACAACCATTTCCTCATTCATTCAACGTCTACTAAGTGCCTATCAAGATCTTACAGTGCCCATGGCCGGACATAGAGCACATGGTACTCACTATACTCAAATAGTCTATGGAGGAAAATGGATGATGATCAACTCCTTGACAACCTACATAAGTAAGGAAAGACTGCTTGGTGACAGGTGCTGTGAAGCTTGGCAATGTGACAGCAAGTATCCAGCCGGCCACCTAAGCATGGGTGTCCAGGAAGTCATCTTTCATACCAAGACCTGGTGACTAGTGGTATGGGCTTAGAAGTCCTTTGTCCTGCCTTCAGAATATGGTGGCAATGTGTGTGATAAGGTGCGTGTTTGTCATCCCAGAGCTGAGGACACACAGCCACAGAACAGCTGTCGCTGGAGTGGAGACACAGAAGGGAGGCAAACACTTCCTCCTCTCATCTTCCTTCCCAGCTGCACTCATCTTCTGGTGTAAATGATGAAACAGTTAAGGAGACTCAACCACACCTCTAGATAGAGTCTAGAGTCGGCCTATCACTTACACTAGGCTTGAAACCTAATTCTCATTATGAAGAAAGAAAGAATGTGATTTAATGAAATGGAACATTTGTCTGCAAAGAGTTGATCAGGATTATCCAAAGAGCCCCCAAATTATTGCTCATGGCTCTTTGAAGAATACTCTAACACTCTACTCAATAATTCGTTTTGAAGAATTTTCCAAAGGTAAGATGTATCACTCCAAATCACCTTGAAAATAAGTTGAAACTTAAAAAAAAACTGATAGTGGAAATGTGTAAAACACACACACACACACACACACACACACGTACACGCACACACACACATACACACAAGGGTAGTAAATCAAACAGCAGAAAGTATTAGTAACTTCTCACTATGTAAGTGAATTGAAGCTTTCTGGCACACAAGCTGGCAAGGACGGCCTGTGTCTGAAGACAGCAGGATAGTAGTCTGAAGGCAGCTAGCATGTTGCCTTGCCCTGCGCTTGCAATCTGTACCTTGTCCACTATAAACATTATTTCCTTTATTCCTCATGCCCTTTCTTCCATATGATGAGATGGCCTTTTTAAAATTCTCGGTCATTCTCTTGCTGCACATCTAGATTGTGAGTTGTATGCTAAGTTCTGGTTCTACTCTAAGCTAGATCTGGTTAATCTAGGGACTACCTTTCCTCTACGGACACCCTAGCTCTAAGCCTTCAAGTGACGTAAATAGTGAAAGCGTGGGAGGAGATTCCAACACATGAGTGATTCAAGGACCACAGAGACGTGTTTGAAAGTCACACTGTCCCATTCACTGTGGTCAGAAGAAAACTAGTGGCTATTGGCATCTATGGGGGCTGTCGGTTTCTCATCCATGTTTCTAACTGGCCAAGAAACACAGACTTGTGAATCAGTCATAGGAATGAATTGAAGCCTTGTTCTGCAGAATTCTTTTTATATGAAAAACTTGTTCATAGTTTCACCTGGAAGCAAGCTCCTTTGAACAAAGCATATAGGAGAACTCATACAATTAAGGACAAAGTGGAAATGTGAGGCTTTATCTTCCTCCATTCAGGACACGTTATGGTGATAAAATCACCTCCTATCTCTTGTTCCCTCAGCTGGCAGAGCTCTGATGTAATGGTGTAAGTAACCCTTGTGCCAGCTCCATGCTTCAAAGGCAAAGTGAACTCATGGCCCAATTGCTTTTGAGCACTTGAGGTTCATGACTGGTGGTGAGTCTGTCTGGAAGATGTACTTGTTTAGTTTAAGTCAATGTCGAAGTCATATAGAGCTACTGAGCACAGGCTGCAAAAGAAGCCCCCATCAACACATTTCGCCATCGATTCACAGGCACTGGCCAGGTCATCTGGTCTACCAGTTCTTCATGTTGTCAATAAATTAATCAAGAGCATGACAATGTCCCATCTCTGCACCGGGTCACCTTAGCCAGAATGATTTTTATGTATGCTATGACTGTTGTCTAAAACCAGGTTCACCCTGGCTTGCCCTGTGATGGCACTGTCCCTGGGGAAGGGGACAGAAGACAGCAAGGTCAGTGTTGCTGACAGGTCCTTCCGCTCCTGTGTCGTCACACTCAGAGGCACACTGGTGGCCAGAAAGAAGCCTTGCTGAACTCCATGTAATTCTACCAGATGCTCCTGGCCATTGCTCTTATAAAGACCATGAGTTTGAAAGTTCATTTAATGTAAACTCTCCTAAGTAGATATTTATTAAAGGGCAGACAGGAGATAAGTTAAAGTGTTTTAATAAAAAACATTGATGAAAACTCAAGAGAGAAATGTAGCTGTAAAAATAAAGAAATACATAAAATTACCTCATCTTTCAACTTCAATTCTTACTAAAAGAGATATACTAATTTTAACACTTTTTTATTTTGCTATTGATTTGAGTCACCTGCTTTTAAAATTTTTTGCTTGTTTTCATGTGTATGGGTGTTTTGTTTGCATGTGTATCTGTGCAGCATATATGGGCCTGGTATGTTTGGAAGCCTGCAGGGGGCCTCAGATCCCTGGAACTGGAGTTATGGATGGTTGTGAAACACCATGTGGGTCCTGGGAATTGAACCTGGGTTCTCTGGAGAGCAACCAGTGCTTTTAACCTCTGAGCCATATCTTCAGCTCCCTAAGCCACTTTCTTGAGGAATATC
>CABHPQ010169635.1:0-14679 GCA_902168405.1 Peromyscus aztecus
TTCACTATTAGGATAAGAATTTGTACTGTATCAAGCTGGTGATAGAAAAATAAAATAAATGTTTCAACAGTGTCTATCCACAAAAAAAAAAAAAAGAGTGTATGCTGTTCTTTGCAGGATGTGGGTTCAGTTCCCAGCACCCATGCAGGTGGATCACAATCTCTAACTCCAACTCTCTAACTCTTGGAATCCAATGACCTCTACACTCACCTGAACGCATACACACAGGCATGCATACAGGCATGCATCATTAAAGATTATTTAACCAGTCGGGTGGTGGTGGCATATGCCTTTAATCCCAGCAACAGGGAGATGGATCTCTCTGAGTTCGAGGCCAGCCTGGTCTACAGAGCAAGTTCCAGGACAGCCAGGGCTGTGACAGAGAAACTGTCTCCAAAAACCAAAAGAAAAAAAAATCATTTAACCCTGAGAACCGTTCTAGGATGGGAAGATGGCTCCACGGTTAAAGGCGCTTTCTGCCAAGCCAGATG
The DNA here is from genome assembly GCA_902168405.1 of Peromyscus aztecus. Classification (NCBI taxonomy): domain Eukaryota; kingdom Metazoa; phylum Chordata; class Mammalia; order Rodentia; family Cricetidae; genus Peromyscus; species Peromyscus aztecus. The sequence continues at coordinate 492 of CABHPQ010169635.1, forward strand.
ACAGAGAGACAAATCCATCTTGACATCTACATAATGCCACGGCACATTCACATACATACATTACGTATACAATAAATGAATATTAAATGAAGATTTCAGAGAACCATGCCATATCAAGTGGATGTTGTAGAAAGGTAAAAGTGTGAGTCCTACATTCGCTTTAGGAGCCAGGTGTGGAGGCACACCAGAAGGAGAAAGGTCCAGGAAAAAATCCAGAACCTACGTCAGTCACTAAAATTTGCTGTTCCCATGGAAGTCAGGTCTGGTAAAATATATAAATTAGGGGTCAGTGAGATGGCCACACACCACCCAAGCCTGAGAATCTGAGTTAGCTAGGACCCACCTGGTAGAAAAGAACCCACTCTCACAAGTTGTTCTCTGACCTGACCTGCGCAAGCATCATGGACACGTCCTCACATGCACACATAATAAAGGCAGTAGATGGAGCACAGCTCAGTCAATGTGGGATTATGTTTGTTCACTTAGCGTGGTTCTAGGAAGACCTCGATAGGTCTGTCTACATCCTTGCAAGCTATCTACCACTGAGCGTCAGCCCCAGCCTCCTCCTTCCTTTTATGATCTCACATAGCTTCAGCTTGGCCTAAACTCACTAAGTAGACTATTCTTTTCGACGTTGTTCATTCCAGAAATTGTACTGAAACACTGAAACGTGCTCAACACCTTGGCGATCTCTGAATTGGTGGGTTTTTGATAACGTATAATTCAGGTAAAGAATTGCAGGTTTTGGCAATCAAAGGCTCATGCCTTTGATCCCATGGCTACACAGAGAAAAAAAATTGCAGTTTTGTGCTGGGCCAATTGTGATAGCTCACACTTTTAATCCCATGACTTGAGCTAGGAGGCCAGCCTGGTGTACGTAGCAAGTTCCAGGCCAGACGTAGCCTAGCTTCATGGTGTGATCTAGTCTCAATATGCTCCCACACCCCCAGAAAAGGATTGTTTCCCAAGGAGAGGGGGGAAAATGTGTGAAAAAGCAGAAATAAGCCTAGAACGTTGATTGGCTCAGACCTGTAGTCAACCTTCAGGAGGTCAGAAGCTTACAAATTTGAGGCCATCATAGTGAACGGAGAGGCTGACCTGGGTTAAATGAGACCTTGTTTCTTTTTATCCCGAGACAGGGTTTCTCCATGTAACATAACAGTCCTATCTGTCCTGGAACTTGCTTTGTAGATAGACCAGGCTGGCCTCGAACTCACAGAGATCCTCCTGCCTCTGCCTCCAAGAGCTGGGATTAAAAGTGTGTGCCACCACCACCACCTCCGGTGAGACCTTGTTTCTAAAGAATGCCCCTCAATATATATAATATAATGTTGAGCCTATATTTATAGTGGAACCCCCCAACTCTTCCCCAGGTCTAGAAATACTATAGCAGGACGTCAATGATTAAAGTTTTTTGTTATCCAAGTACGTACTAAGATATACAAATAGGGGCTGGAGAATGGCTTGCTGCTCTTGGACCTGAGTTTGATTTCCTGCATCTACGCCTTTAATCGCATTCGGGAGACAGAGCCAGGTGGATCTCTGTGAGTTCGAGGCCAGCCTGGTCTACAGAGCGAGATCCAGGACAGGCACCAAACTACACAGAGAAACCCTGTCTCGAAAAACCAAAACACAAAGAAAGGCCTTTGACATTTTTACCCTCCCCCCCCAAAAAAAAACTTCTGTGCTTGCTCCATTTCTGAACCAGGAAAGCTGATTGTGTAGGATTTTGCAATGCAAAGCCTTTAGGGATAGCTTGTAGGTGTCAGGAGTTTGCCTCAATAAGAAAATAAACCCCGGGCTATTTTGCCACAGGCCACCTTAAAAGACAGTTGGTAGATAGAGCGCTGGAGTACATTCAGTGCACATGTTGGGGTCTGGGGTCAGGAAGAACAACCAGCAGTGCCGATTTCAACCTTACAAGACTTTAACAGAGCAGACTCACGCAAATTTTTTAAATTGCCTATTTCTGTCAGAAACATCTTAGTAAAAAAACCAAGTGGAACAGTATTTTATGTACATGCTTTGCTTGCATGTGTATCTGTAAACCACATGTGTTTCTGAGGCATGTGGAAATCAGATATAGGGAGTCAAATTCCCCTGGAACTAAATTAGGAATGGCTGTGTCTGCCACCCAGGTTCCCTGCAAGTCACGGCTCAAGTCCTCTCATGCTGGTAACATGACTAATTTCTCCCCCATTCCCTCCTTTTTCTAGAGACACGAGGCTGGCTCTGAACTCAAAGCTATTCTAGCCTCATCATCTTGAGGGCAGGGGATAATGCGGTCTTATACAAGATCCATACATCCTTGGCAGGGCCCACACTCCACTGGTGCTGGCATTAAACTGAACGCTGAATGCCCCTGACTTGTAGCCAATGTAATTATGTCAGTGGAGAACTATGGCTGTCCGACTGTCCATAATTAATAAAACCAGCTGCAAGTGAACAATGTAATGAAAGATTAAAACTCCATATTCTGTGTCTATGCCAGGCAGTGGTGACACACGCCTTTAATCCCAGCACTCGGGAGGCAGAGGTGGGCCAGGGCTACATACACAGAGAAAAACTGAAAAAATAAGCCAAGAAAATCTGGTATCAAGGGGCTGGAGAGATGGCTCAGCGGTGAAGAGTACTGTCTGCTCTTCCGGAGGACCTCGGTTCAATTCCCAGCACCCACATGGCAGCTCACAATTGTCTGTGACTCCAGTTCCAGGGGATCTGACATCCTCACACAGATGTACATGCAGGCAAGACATCATTGCACATAAAATAAATAAATTGTTAAAAAAAAAACAAACCTGGTATCAAGACTGCGGAGGCCTGGTGATGCAGATTTTCTCAGAAGAATGTTCATCTGTCTGCTTGAGACTCCACAGTGAATCCTGAGTACCACCCTACCACAGGATTTTTTTTTTTTTTAAGGAAGTAAAAAACCACTTTCAGTGAGTGGCTGTAATCTTAGCACTGGAGAGGCAGGCATTAAGAGGACTCCCTTGGACTTGCTGGCCAGCCAGTCTAAGGAATAGTGAGGAAGACAATCCTGTTGACCTCTGTCTTCTATACAAGCATGCACACACAAACAAGTTCAATGCAATAAAGTAAGTATTTTTATACCCGAAAAGGAATTTAGGATTCCAACACATCTCCTTCAGGGACGGTCCCTCCAGCAGGCTGCTGCTGCAGTTCTGCTCCTCCAGCCCTTATATTCTGCCTATCACCCCAGCTCAGAGAGATGGTGGATAAAACGAACAGACCTCCCGCACACATCCTGATTCCACATCAACCACAGCCCCAGGCAAGGCATCTGGCCTCTCGGAGTCCCAGCGGATCATTTCAATAGCTGGAGGCAGCGTCTTGCAGAGAATTGTGCAAGAGTAAATGTGTGTCAGGCCGGGCGGTGGTGGCGTTTAATCCCAGCATCTTGGGAGGCAGAGCCAGGCAGATCTCTGTGAGTTCGAGGACAGCCTGGTCTACAGGGCGAGATCCAGGACAGGCACCAAAACTACACAGAGAAACCCTGTCTCCGGGGTGGGGAGGGTGGAAGTGTCAATGTGTGTCATTGGAGACCCAATAGTCAGTGCACAAATTATCAACCTGTTTCAAGACACCAATGTTGCCTGACTTGTGGCAGGACATACCTGCAGTCCCAGAACTTCAGGGCTGAGTGAGATGAGAGCCAAGTTCCAGTCCAGCCAGGGATACATAGCCAGACCCTTTCCCAAAATGAACACAAATTTAAAAAAAAAAAAGCAAAATCAGATAGCAGTGTTTACTATATACACACATTTCCATACTATGGTCACTGAATTCAACCAATATCTATATGGAATCCAGCTCCACCAGGTTCTGGTACCCACCAGGCACAATGGGGAAAGTACTGAAGAGGGAGAAGGAAAATCCTAGCCCCACAGACCTGCCACTGACCTGAGCGCGTGGGACCAAGAGCATTTAAGAGGCTCACGCCTTCAATCCCAGCCCTCGGGAGGCAGAGCCAGGTGGATCTCTGAGTTCGAGGCCAACCTGGTCTACAGAGTGGGTTCCAGGAAAAGTGCAAAGCTACACAGAGAAACCCTGCCTCAAAAACACACACACACACACACACACACACACACACACACACACACACAAAAGATGGGTAAAAGGCCACAGTACAAGGAATGTGACACCATTGTCATGTTAAACAAAATTGTCATGTGAAACAAAATTATAGTGAAAGCCAGGCACTGGGTATACCCTGTAGACACCACTATTCAAAAAGCCCACAGTCCGGGTCAATGCTGGGAGACTCAATACTGAAAATACTAAACAAAGGAAGTGGGATGGGGTACTGTGGAAATACCCAATCCTGTGAGGTTGGAGATGGCTCATGGAGTAAAGGGTGCTTCCAGGCTAAACAATCTGAGTTCAGTCCCCAGTCCCCACAAGGTGAAGACTCACCTCAAGGTTGTCTGTCCTCTGACCTCCGCATATGGGCTGTGATGCTCAGAACATGCTATATGATCTCTCTCTCTCTCTCTCTCTCTCTCTCTCTCTCTCTCTCTCACACACACACACACACACACACACACACACACACACACTTAAAATATTTTACATGTGTTAGTAAGACTGTGAAGAAATTAAGGCCGTCTTTATCTGTCCTGTGAACCCTTCATAAATCTCTTCAGTAAATTGCGATATGCTGGTTTCAGTTATCCCCACTGGAAAAACGCCAGGGACACTTTCCCCACCACGGAGAAGTGAGCTGCAGGCAGAGCGGCTGACAGAGTGCTTGTCTAACCCACACAGATCCCTAGGTTCCAGCTGCAGCCCCCCAAGTGGGTACACACCTGTCCTCCCAATAATACAGAGGTAGAGGCAGGAGGATGCCTGGTTCATGGTCCTTAGCTATATGGCAAGTTTGAGGCCAGCCTGGGCTATTTGAGACCCTGCCTGAATGACCTGCATCTGGCCCAAAGCATCCTCATGTTAGTCTGCTCCTCTCTCCCGTTCCTTTTCCAGTCTGGAGTGTTGCAAGCCAAAATCTAAATAGTCTTAAGAGTTGTATGGTTAGCTAGTAATGAAGACATAGTCTTCAGGTATGTATGGGTTTATTCTTGTTCTTCCTTGATTTGTCTCTGAATCAGGGACTCCAGGCTAGATTTCTAGATAGCCAGGGGTGGCTTTGAACTGCCTCCACTTCCCAGGAGCTGGGATTACAAATTTAAGCTACCACACCTGACTTGGCTGTCGGTTCTTAATAAAAGTACAAAAGTTACTTAGTAAAATAAATAAAATACAATTTAAAGCAAAGTTTTAGCTGGGTGGTGGCAGCGGCGGCGGCGGCGGCGGCGGCGGCGGCGGCGGCAGCAGCAGTGGCGCACGCCTTTAATCCCAGCACTTAGGAGGCAGAGGCAGGTGGATCTAGCTGGAGGCCAGCCTGGTCTACAAAGAGTTCCAGGCCAGGGCTTCACAGAGAAACCCCATCTCAAAATTTTAAATAAAAAAAAAATTATTTTAGGAGCTACTGAGATGGCTCAGTGTTCAGAGCTCTTGCAGAGAGGACCTGGGTGCCATTTTTGGCACCCACATGGTGGTTCATGACTGTCTGTAACTCCAGTTCTAGGGGATCTAAAGCCCCCTTCTGACCTCTGGGGGCAACATGTATGCAGTGCACTTACATACATGCAGGCAAACCCAATTGCAGAAAAATAAGCAAACCTTTTGTAAAAAAAAAAAATTTTTTTTTAATTTCTGGCACCTGGAAAATCTTGCGATCTGCAGATGCAAATTAGCTCTCTAAGAAGGGATTCACACACAAAGGTGAGAACTCTTTGCTGTATGTACCCTGTATGCACTCTACCCAGCATTCCATGGCTTGGGTCAGCTTTTGCCACCCGGTCCGCCCTCCCAGCTGCTCCTGTCTTGACCCCACTTCTGCACTTTGACAGAAAACTTGATCACAAAATAGGTTCGCCTACGAAATATACGAAAACAAGCTGCAGCGCGTAAATATCTAAAAACAGAGGTACCGAAAGACCCTTAGTACACAGGGACAAGAAAATGGCTGTGTCATGGTTATGTCAACGGAAACCAAGAGGAGAGTTATGTTTCACATGGGAACAAACCAGGTTATTTACAATGCCCCGGCAGGGGAAAAAAAAAATTCTTCTGCACAGACAGGAAGAACTGGTGAGTCCTGGTTGCTCCTGGGTTACTCTGTGTGAATGCGAGCATGTGTGGAGGCCAGAGGTGGTCATGTGAACCTAAGCTGTTCCTCAGCAGCCATCTACCTTGTTTTTTGAAGCAGCGTCTCAGTGAACCGGGAGCTCACCCATTTGGCTAAACTGGCCAAATGCTGACCAAAACCAAGTATGGGAGGATAAAGGGTTTGGGCTTGCGTATTCCAATTCCCACCCATCATCATCATAAAAGGGAGCCAGAGCATCAAGGCAGGAACTGAAGCACAGTCAGTCTCTCAGTCTCTCAGTCTCTCTCTCTCTGTCTCTGTCTCTCTCTCTCTCTGTCTCTCTCTCTCTCTCCTTTCCCTTTTCTTGATTTTCCAATATAGGGTTTACCTCTGCATTAAAAGGCGTGCCCACCACACCTGGCCAGATCTTGAGCTAAGGGGAATGCTATTAGTTTCAGGCTAACCTGTTCAGCATAGGGATACATTGTCTCATAAAACAAAGCAAAGGAGGCATGACCTTACCCCATAGGAAGTTGGAAAGTGGCAGCAGGAAGATCAGCAATTAATTAAAGGCCAGCCTTAGCTACATTGTAAGTTTGAGACTCGCTACATTGTAAGTTTGAGACCCGCTACATTGTAAGTTTGAGACCCGCTACATTGTAAGTTTGAGACCGGCCCTTCTCTCGAAACATGTAACAACTTCTTGAAATGTATTACATTTATTTACTGCAGCCAGGCAGTGGGGGCCCAAGTCTTTAATCTCAGCACTTGGGAGGCAGAGTCAGGCGGATCTCTGAGTTCAAGGCCAGCCTGGTCTATAGAGTCAGTTCCAGGACAGCCAGGACTATACAGAGAAACCGTATGACAAAACAAAACAATAAACATTTCCTAATGGGCTGGCCTGCACATCATGGCACAAATGTGGTCAGAGGATCTCGGTCCTCTTCCTGTATCGTATGGGTCTCAAGGATAGAAGTTGTGAGACTGGAAGGCAAGCACCTTTACCACTGATCTGTCTGCTCGGCCCCCGTAACAACTTTCTAACACTGCAATAATATTTTTATCATCAAGGTAGTGGTTCCCAGCTGCAGTTCGCCACTAAAACCAACTCCCCTTTGATAAACAGCTGGCTTGGGATCTGAAGCAGTAAAGATTGCATACACAGTGTCAGCAGAATATTGTGCCAAAAAAATACAATGGCTGGAGGTACAACTGTGCTAATTTTGAGATAATTTGGGCATCAAATAGAGGGGACTGGGGTACATGAATCGTTGGAAGAATACACATTTAACGTGCAAACAGCCATATATATTCAATCCCTCAAATTAAAAAATGCTAACAAGAGACTATGGTCCATCTAAATATAATAAATAGAAGTCCAGTTCAGCCAGGTATAATACATTAAACATTTCAGAAGTAAAGGCAGGAGAGATTGGTGCTGGAGAGATGGCTCAGCAGTTAAGAGCACTGGCTGCTCTTCCAGAAGACCAGGGTTCAATTCCCAGCACCCATGTGGCAGCTCACAACTATCTGTAATTTCAGTTCCAGGGCATCCATCTGATACCCTCACAGACATATATATGCAGGCAAAACACCAAAGCAAATAAATAAAAAATAAATTATTAAAAAAAGAAGAAGTTTAAGAGCATCCTCAGTGAGAGGCAGCTGATTGTGGCTTGTGGTCCTGGGAGGAAGCAGGCTGACCAGCAGTGATGGTGGCGCATACCTTTAATGCCTGCACTATAGAGGCAGAGGCAGGTGAATCTATCTGAGCTCCAGGCTAGCCTGGTCTATAGAGTGAGTTCCAGGACAGTCAAGGGCTACACAGAGAAACCCTGCCGCAAAAATTAAAAAAAAAAAAAAAGAACAAAGAAAGGCTGAGCAGTCCGTGAAGAGCAAGCCAGTAACCAGTGTTCCTCAGTGGTTTCTGCTTCCTTTCCAGCCTCCAGGTTTCTGCCCTGAGTTCCTACCTGGGATTCTGATAATGGACTCTTAACCGGTAAGCCAAATAAACCTCCCCACAAAGATATTCTTCGCTCCAGCTGGGATGAGGCCCTTTCTCAAAGGAAAAGAGAGTCAGCGGGCAATTCAGTCACCCTCTTGAATATCTCCTATTAGTTGCTAATAAGCTGAAGCCTCATGTATAACTTCCGGGCCTATATATTTTTGCTATTTCATCACCTTCTTAGAAAGTATTTCGGTTGTTGTTGTCTTGTTTTTTGTTGGCTGTAAATATGTTGGCTGGTTGGGGTAGTTCACACCTTTAGTCTGTGCACTAGGGAGACAGAGGCAGGCAGATCTGTGAGTTAGGGCCCAGCCTGGTCTAGATAGTATGATTGTTTCAAAAAATGTTTTATTTTAATTTTTTTTCAGCTGGGCGTGGCTGTATACATCTTTAACTCTAGCACTTGCAGGCAGAAGTGGGCAGATTTCTGTGAGTTCAAGGCCAGCCTGGTCTACAAATCAAGTTCCAGGACAGCCAGGACTGTTACACAGAGAAACCCTGTCTCAAAAAAATAAAATAAAAAAATAAGCCGGCCGATGGTTGCGCACGCCTTTAATCCCAGCACTTGGTAAGCAGAGCCAGGCAGATCTTTGTGACTTCGAGGCCAGCCTGGTCTACAGAGGAAGATCCAGGACAGGCACCAAAACTACACAGAGAAACCCTGTTTCGAAAAACCAAAAAATAAATAAACAAATAAATAAATATAAAAAAATTTTAAAAAATCACAATAACTTCTTGGAAGGCGGGGAGGGTGGGGTGGCTCACACTATAGCCCAGGTTACCCTGGGACTTGCTGTGTTGTCCAGGTTGGCCCCAAATTCACAGGAACCCTGCATCACATGTGGGCCCATGCCTGACATGCACATCATGTAGCCAGTGAAAGTTTCAAGAGTTGGTTCTTTCCTTCCACTATGCAGGTCCCAGGTAGGTGGCAAGCTCAGGTTATCAGACTTGGGGGGGGGAGACGGGACGTGGAGCATACCTTCCCCCCCCCCCAGCCATCATCTCACTAGCCCTTATTTCCATGTTAAAAAAGACTTATTTTTTCGTTTATACATGTCTGCATTAGTACCACCTATGTACCACATTCACGCAGGTGTGCTCGGAATGTCAGTCATCGAACCTAGAGCGGGAGTATCGGGCTGTCCTGAGCCACCTAAATACAGGACTAGAGACTATGGTCATCCTCGCCTAGCTACATACAACCTTGGCTACCAACCAAGAGGGAAAAAAAAAGATTTAAGTAAGGCTGAGGAAGCAGGTGAGCGCAGACAATATGCTTAGCTTGCTGGAACCCCCTAGGTTCAATTCCCAGCATTGCTCCACCACAAAGTAGCATACGCGCGGTGGTGGTGCACGCCTTTAATCTTAGCGCTCGGGAAGCAGAGGCAGGCAGGATCTCTGAGTTTAAGGCCAGCCTGGGCTACAGAGTGAGTTCCAGGATAGCCAGGAGTGTTTTACAGAGAAACCTCGTTACGGAAAACCAAAATAAATAGAGATCAGCGTTTTAAGGGGAGAGGGGGGCACACTCCACCAAGCACTGAAGATACTCCCAAACCCCTGGCTGCTCCCTCACCTGTACCTGTGAGGTGCTGACTGGCCTCTTTTTGAGCACCTCACATTTCCTCTTCTTACAGATCTGGTGGCTGTTCTTTCTGTTCTTGCAGTAGGTACACTCGCCACAGTTGGTCTTCTGCTGGCAGGGCTCGCAGACGCCGCAGGGCTTGCGTTTCCTTTTCTCCCCCGTGGGCGGCGTAGACTTACGTGAAAGAGAAGAGGCACTGGCCTGGGACACTGGTAGAGACATCCCTGTGGTTTTGACATCAGCCGAGCTGGTCAAGTTGACCTGAGAAGTCCCTCCTTCCAATTTGCCGGGAGCAGCCTGAGAGCGCTGGGTAAGATCCACCGGCGCGTGCTGGAGTCCATTCTCAGGGGCCATTGCAAACCCTTGTGTGTTAGTCGGAAAAGGGCTCGCCCAAAACTGCTTCTCATCTCGGAGACTGTTTGCAGCTATTGCTGGAGGTATTGAACTTAACTCAGAGTTTGGTGGGGGTTGGGGAGCATGTCCTGAGTCCAAAGTTAAAGGTTGAGCACCTTGGACCTCAAACCCACAGGAGGCATTGCTGTGGGGCTGGGGCCCGGGAGTATTGTAGGTAGCAACTGTGTTTGGAGGCTTAGGAAGGAAGATAGGCAGGTCCGGGGAAGTTCCCACAGCCACATTCATAGTTTCTTGCTGGTTTGGCATAGTAATAGCACCAAGATCCTCCGGTGAGTCGGAGACCTTGCCCAGGGCCTCACCAGGAACTAAGTTAGCACCAGGAAATCCCCACTGAGGAGAAAGAGTCCTGAAAGCCTGTCCTAGGACAGAGGTGGCGTCCAGAAATTGATCTGGGTAGCAGCCCCCCTGATCTGGGTTAGTTTTGAGGGTTTCTTCTTGGAGTTTAGCACCAAAGGTATCTGGCTGTGTGCCTGCCAAGAGGAATTTTACCAGAGCTGCGGGATAGATAGACCCATCAAGAGACGTGCAGTTTTTAAGGTCCAATTCAGGGAGGATCTTAAAACTGGAGGTGGGAAAGCAACTATGTTCACTTCCCATGGGGTTCAGAGGATCTGATAGCTTAAGAGAGTCTACTTGTGACTCCAAGTCTCCAAACTGACTGCTGATGTTTTTCTGAGAGGTGACTTCGGGAGTTGATCTTTGGGGCAAAGGCGGGCACTCCTGAGGGGAAATGCCAACATCATCTGATGACTGATGCGGGAGTAATCCTTCACAGTGTGTCCCTTCAGGTGGCCCAGAAAGGACATCTGTTGCAGGACTCCCATATGTGGAAGTATAGCTTTGGGAATCTTCTTCTGCCCTTTCAGGCCAAGACTGGGGAAGCTCTTGGATCTCACCTTCAGCTAAACACATGCTCTGTTCACCAATTAGGTTCTCTGTGTCTGGGGACGTGATAGGGTCTTGACTGGGGACTGAATCATTTTCTGAGTGGGTTACCACCCTCTCATCCTGGGTATCCTGACTACACTGCTGCTTTTTAGAGGAAGGTGGTACTTTCTTAGGCTTGGGTGTAACTACTGGGCACTGGGAGAGTCGCCTGCTAAGAGAGGTCCTTCGGAGAGCCATTGTAAACCCGTTGCAAGTTAAGGACTCTGGGTTCTGAAAAAGGACTTGGGTTTTATCCTGATTCATTCGGGCTGCCCCAGCTCTGGTCAGAAGGCTTCTGGCGGGTGTGGGGGTTTTAGCTTCTGTTTCTTTCTTACCATCTCTTCCTTGAATTAATTGCTTGAGCCTTCCAGGGTTTATCGCCTTCCCTAACGCCCCATGTTTGACAGCCTGCTTTAACGTCGTCTTCTTCTTGTGGCTGCTTTTCTTTATGTGTAGATCTGCCCTGACTGATTTGGAAGGCTTTGCATGGCGGGAACGAGACATGGCTGTCGAGTAGGAAAAGATGCAAGGATGCAGGACACAGAGTCATTGGTCCTTTGCAAAGTCTTCCTTCTGAGGAGAATCCGGAGCTGTTGCCAAGCTTGATCCCGGTGAGGTTTTGGTCTAAAATAAACAAACAAAAACTTATTATCACTATTAGTCTTTGTACTCTACTGTGAACATATTTCCTATTAAATTAATAAAGAAAGACAATGTTTACTGCCAAAGGAAAAAATAAACAGGTAGCATTTAACTGGAAAGAGTGGCTCAAATTTATATTCCCTCCATGAGACTGAGTTGTAGGATATCCTGGGTTACAGTATGAGACTCTCACAAAAAAAAAAAAAAAGTGTTCGCAGTGGCTCCCATCAGCAATCCCAGAAATTGGAGACCATTCACAGCTACACAGTGAATTTGAGCTCAGTCTGGGCTACATGAGACCTTGTCTCAAGGAGAGGAAAGAAAAAAAAAAAGGAGCTACGATGGCTTGCTTACCCAGAGGACCTGGGCTCAATTTTCAGCGCCCACATGGTTGCTCACAACTGTCTATGACTTCAGTCCCAGAGCTTCTGTCGCCCTCTTCTGGCCTCCATGAGCACCAGGCATGTCACTGGGTGCACATATGTACATAGGGACAAACACTCGTTGTTTTTTTTTCAAGACAAGGTATCTCTGTTTGACCTTATCTGCCCTGAAACTAGAGCCTGTAGATCAGGCTGGCCTTGAACTCAAGAGACCTGGCTGCCTCTGCTGGGATTAAAGGTGTGCTCCACCATGCCCGGCTTCTGTTTTTAATCTTTTTTCTTTTATTTTTATTTTTGGTTTTGAGACAGGGTTTCTCTGTGTAGCTTTGGAGCCTGTCCTGGAACTCGCTCTGTAGCCCTAACTGTCCTAGAACTAGTTCTGTAGACCAGGCTGGCCTTGAACTCACTGAGATCCACCTGCCTCTGCCTCCCAAGTGCTGGGATTAAAGGCGTACAGTACACCACCACTGCCCAGCCTGGCTTTTCTTCTTAATTTTTATGTGCCTGAGTGTTTGCTTGCGTGTGCCACCACCACAAGGCAAAAATCAACCAGAGGGAGCCAGGTGAACTTCTCCGTGTACTCATCTTGCAGGTAACCTGTGCTTGCTGCCCTTGCACCCACACATGGGGGCGCTCCAGAGGTACAGTGTGAACTATCCTCACAGGGCCAAGAATTAATTATCTTACTAACAGCCATTCAATCATTACAAATTTAAGTGTCAAGGTATGTTTTTTAATCTCCCATCAAGAAGGCAGGACGAAAAACATACAGAAGCATATAATCTAGGTGCTGGAAAGAAAATTAAAATTCAGGTATGTGGGCCAGTAATCTGGATAAGCCAGAGGACATCCTGGGATCTGCTTTTGAAAGCGGTTTACAAATTGATCTGTCAATTCTCTGTTTTTAATTGAAGTGCTTAAGAAACTCAGAGTGTAGTTAAATTACTGCTCAAGCTTTATGGGGGGGGGGGGGGGGGGGAGGACCAGAAACGGAAAACAGAAATGGCTGAAGAAATGAGGTGCGGAGGTGGACTCGAAGAGGAGGTCTTTTCACAACTGAACAGTTTTTTGTTTTTGTGAAAGAGGTCAGTGACCCCTAAAATCCCAACTATAGAGGAAGAAGCCGGTGACTGAACAGGCAGGCTTCTGAGACAATCAGAAGAAAACATGGGCCCCTTGAACTTTACCACCGAGAAGTCACTGATGCAATGGAACCTTTTGTGATAAACCAAAGTGTCTCCAAGGGAAGGATGCTTTTTGAAAACCGTGAGGGAGGCCAAAAAAAAAAAAGTGTAATGTAGCCATAGTAAGGAGGTCGATAATAGTCATTAATTACAAAATGTGCCCTAAAATTTAACTTTTAATTTTATAAACATTATGCCAGGTGTGGTGGCACATGGTCTTTAATCCCAGTGCTTGGGAGGCCGAAGCAGGCTCAGAGGCCAGGGCAACACCAAGAAAATCTATCTTGAAACTAAAAAAAATAAAATAAAATAATTGTAGACATTATTAAAAACCCAGCCAGGAGAGAGAGGGTGGCACACACCTTTAAACCCAGCACTCAAGATGCACGGACAGGCAGATTGATGAGTTCCAAAGAAGCTTGGGCTACAAAGCAGGTTCCAGGCCAGCCGGGACTATCTCCACACAAACAAAATACAACCCAAAGCCAAATGTGGTGGATGTCTGTAATCCCAGCACCCAGGCAGAGGCAGAGTCAAAATCAAGGTCAACCTGTAGATGTAGACCAGACTCATAAGCATGAAACCCTGTCCACAAACATTAGGAAGCAGCAGAATCTGAGTTCAAAGCCACCAGAGCCTGTCACAAAAACAGGAAACAAAAATGCCATGCTGGGTGGTATACGTCACTAATCCCAATACTTGTACGGTGGAAGCTGGAAGGGGTGGGATGTGGGGGTTTGGAAACTAGCCTGAGCTAGCTTTTATTTATGTGTAATCTTTTCTTTCTTTCTTTCTTTCTTTCTTTCTTTCTTTCTTTCTTTCTTTCTTTCTTTCTTTCTTTCTTTCTTTCTTCTTCTTCTTCTTCTTCTTCTTCTTCTT
>CABHPQ010169635.1:14779-39653 GCA_902168405.1 Peromyscus aztecus
TTTTTTTTTTTTTTTTTTAGGACAATTGAGTTTCTGGGGGCTGGAGATGGCTCGCTCAGCAGTTAAGAGCACTGGCTGCTCTGAGTTCAATTCCCAGCAACCACATGGTCGTTCACAACCATCTATAATGAGATCTGGCGCCCTCTCCTGGCAGGCAGGGATATTGCAGACAAAGCACTCATCCATAAAATAAAGGAAACTGAGTTTTATTCAAGCTTGGCAGTACAGGCCTGTAATTCCAACTACTTGAATGGCTGAGGGAGATTAGAAAATTCATGACCCAGAGTGAGCTCTGGGCAAGCCTGTCCAACTGAGATCCTGTCTCACAATGAAAAGGGCTGGGAACGCCCTAGATTTAATCCTCAAAAGAAGTTTCAGTATTTCGGAATGTTTTATTCTAACCTCCGAATGTATCCAAGTATCTCAATGCAATATAGCATTTGTCTAAGAAAACACACCTGGTGCCGCTTTTAGTACACATACATAGCAATGCCCACGGCTAACCATGTGTCATTAATACCGTTCTGAGTTCCTATTGTCCTGGCAGGAAATTCAAAACAAAACCATCAGCTGGGCGGTGGGGGTGAACACACCTTTAATTTTAATGATCCCAGCACTCAGAGGCAGAGGCAGGCAGATCTCTGTGAGCTGGAGGGTCAGCCCAGGCTACAGAGGGAGTTTCAGCACAGCCAGGGCTGCAGTGAAACCCTGCTGCAAAAAACAAACAAACAAATCTCTGAGACATGAAACATACTGGGGTCGAGAGTAGAAGCCAAGGCCTAGAACATGCTAGGCAAATGCTCCGCCACTAAGTCATGCCCATCCAGCTCTCCCCACCCGAGACAGGGTCTTGCTAAGTGGCAAACTGAAGAACTTAAGATCCTTCTCAAAGCCTCACTCAAGTGCTGGGATTGGGGGTATGTGCCGACATAATTTAAATTTATCTAGCCTAATTAGTGAATAGATAAGATTAAAACATTGCCCCAATACGATGTGAATTTTATGAATTTTTCCCTAAGAGCTCTTAAGATTCTGTTTTGCAGTTATTAAAATAATCAGGGCAGCAAGCATGGCTCAGCAGGGTAAAGTCTCTAAAAGGCAAGGCTGAGAAACTTAGTTTGATTCCGAGAACACACAATAGAGCTCCTACAGACTGTCTTGTCCTCCACAAATACTAGTACACACAGTGCAGGCACAGCACACTCGGTGTACACACACACACACACACACACACACACATGCGCGCGCGCGCGTGCTGTAAATGTAGTTAATTTTTTAAAACTAAAAGCATTTACTTTTAGTACCAGGTGGTGTTACAGCACGCCTTAACAAGTTTTTAAAAATAAAAGTATTTATTGGGAGGTGGTGCATGCCTTTAATCTCAGCACTCGGGAGGCTGAGGCAGGCGGATCTCTGTGAGTCAAAGGCCAGCCTGATCTACAGAGTGAGTTCCAGGATAGCCAGGGCTACATGGAGAAACGCTTTGGGGTGGGGAGAAGTTAGGGGGGGGAATCTCCTCTCCATATCCATCCCTCCTTTCTGGATCTCTGGAAGTCCCCTGGGCAGGCAGTGACTGCTGCACGGATGTAACCATTGAGCCCACATGTCAGTATAATTAACTGCAATCCTTCCTGCGACCAGCAATGGTCAAAAGCATCATTTGCATGCCTAGAGCTACTTGCAAACTGATTTCAGCCCCTTCATTCAGTCCCAGAGAACTTGAAAGTTTTTTCCACTTGAAAAAAAAAAAAAAGACAAAACTATTTTTTGAAAAAAGTCGCCACCGGGCTCGGTTTTCCCCACAACTAAGTTCTACACAGAAAGGAAGGAGGGGCCGGTGACTGCCGGCTGTTCCTAGACAGTTCACTACCACAGGAAATGTGTAAGCGTGGGGCACTCAGAGAGGCTGCTCGGGGAAATACAGCAGCCAGCCAGATGCAGCCTCCTTCCATATGCAAAACACCCTTGCCACCCCGCGGGGGGGCGGGGGGCGAGCCAAACCGAGCCAAAAGGGAAGGGGAAAACGGAGGTAGAAAGGTCCTTCCCAAAGGAAGAATGAGAGCTAAAACAGTAAAAAGCTAAGCAACAGTGTTTTAGATATTTTAAAAAGTGAAAATAGATAGAAATCCAAGTGTAGGCAGCTGGTCACGGTGGCACACGCCTTTAATCCCAGCACGAGGGCGGCAGAAGCAGATAGATCTTTGTGAGTTCTAAGTCAGCATGATCTGCAGAGTGAGTTCCAGGGCAACCAGGGATACACGGAGAAGCTCTGTCTTGAAATACCAAAAAAGAAAGAAGAAAAGAAATCCAAATGACTGAGTAAGGCCAAGAATTCACAGGCATAGTGTGAGAAGTTAACAGAACAGGGGTAGGCTAGGAGGAGACGAGAATTTAATTTAAAAAAAAAAAAAAAAAAGATAAGGGAGAAGAAGAAATGAAGGAGACAGGAAGGATGTGTCCAGGAGGTGGGGGAGGGGAACCAACTAGATAAGGAAGATTGCAGAAGGAAGAGAGACAAAGGGTGAAGAGATTGTCTGCAAACCTCTGGCCCACCCCTTCTGCGGAAGCAGGTTTTAGAGCAATTGTTAACTCATTAAAATGTTAAACAGTTGTAAGTCTAGCCTACTAATTTGCAAAGAAAAAGACTATCCTATCCCTCCAAACGTTGTGTTTTAAGCTGAAATCATAATTTTAAGACAGAGAAAATAAGGCCCTAATTAAAATTGCTTAATTGGGGAGAATTTGCAATCACAGCCAGGAACGCAGGAGGCTGAGTGGGGCAGGTGTATCGCTTGGGGGCGTTGGGGGGGGGGGAGCAGAGTGAAATCCTCTCTAAACACCAAAACAGAGACACCAGCTGGATGGTGCCTCTCTGTGATCCCAATATTCAGGAGGCTAAAGCTGGGGAAGTCACAGGTTCGAGACCAGCTTCTAACTGTAAGGTTCAAGCCAGCCTGGAGTAGAATTTTTTTTTATTTATTTATTATGTATGGTGTTCTGTCTGCATGTATGTCTTCAGGCCAGAAGAGAGCACCAGATCTCATTACAGATGGTTGTGAGCCACCATGTGGGTGCTGGGAATTGAACTCAGGACCTCTGGAAAAGCAGCCAGTGCTCTTAACCTCTGAACCATCTCTCCAGCCCATAAATTAATTCTTTAAAACCAACATAATTACCCAAAAAGTACAAAACCCGTTATCATCTGAGTTTTTTTTAATTATTAAGTAATACTGGCTAATCTACAAAAATTAAGCTTTCTGATGCCGCTTCACAGCCGTCGTAAGTACCTAACTACAATTTCAAAATTGTTTTGGCCTAAAGAAACTAATGCCTTTATGGGGGGGGGGGGCTGCTCTCCAACGCCCCCAATCCATCCGGGTGAGCGCGCAGCTCCCTCACCAAACCAACACTGTGCGAATCATTTCTTCGCTCCAAGGACTGGAAAGTCGTTGCCAACATTTCTTTACAAATCGGCCATCAAGGAGCTAAAATGCAGCTCATTTAAAGCCCCAAGGGGACTATGGAGAGGCTTTAGTGACCCACTCAGGTTGGTTGGTTCGCTTGGAAAGATAGTAGGGAGCGCGCGGCTCGGGGGAAGGGGCAGAATGTGCTGGGAACCCTTTTGCCAGCATTCTCTGTCTTCTTGGAGAGACATTAACTTTTTACTGGGTCAGAAATGGCCCAAAGTGGATTCCCAGTTCACAAAAAAAGGTGACTAGAGCCGGACAGGTCTTTGCAGACTTGGTCCTGTGTATTAATTACTGTAGGGAAAACACTGGAGGTGAGGGAGAGAGTAAGAGAAGGGAAGCTGCTTTTTCCGTGGTGGTTTTTGTTTTTTAAAACTCGGTCTAACTATGCAGCCCAGGCTTGCCTAGAACTCGCTATGTAGACCAGGCTGGCCTGGAATTCAGGGGATCCGCTTGCCTTGCCCTCCCAAGTGCGGGGATTATCAAAGGCGTGCGCACCACTCGGGGGCGGGAGGGAGATTTTCTTCCTTGCCCTGCGGAGTAGGCGGTGGTCCCTTTAGCCTTGGGGTCAGGACCCGGAGCTCACGTGCAGCACGACCTGTCTCTGGCACTCACTCCCTGCCGCTACACCCTCGGTTCCCTCTCCAAGAATCCAGACCAGCAGCACTCCAAAAAACTTTCCTGAAAGTCACCGGCAACACATCCTCCTTCCCCAAACCTCCTTCCTGGTCGCCTGCACTCCCCCAGCGGAGCCGCTGTAGCCCTCTGTCCCCAGCTTTTCCTCCCGCAGACCTCCGCGGAGGAGAGGGGGGAGGGATCTCGAACGCGGGACACACTTCAGCACGCCACAGCCAGCA
Source organism: Peromyscus aztecus (assembly GCA_902168405.1). Classification (NCBI taxonomy): domain Eukaryota; kingdom Metazoa; phylum Chordata; class Mammalia; order Rodentia; family Cricetidae; genus Peromyscus; species Peromyscus aztecus. The sequence continues at coordinate 19,104 of CABHPQ010169635.1, forward strand.
CTCCCCACTCTCGCCTCTCCTCGGGCTCAAGACTCCCCGACTTTCTCCAAGTGCCTGGCTCTGAGAACACCCGTTCAGGGACCTCCCGGAGGCCACGGTTGCACTTCCCTACTGGATTTCTAGCTGATCCCGAGACTTGGGGGACTGGGGGGAGCCCCATGAGAACCCGTCCGAACCGCGGCTCTGCATCTGGGGAGCGCAGTAAGGTTCCCCGCCGGGAGCATTGTTAGCTACCCGCCACAAAACACCCGGAGCGGCCCGGGGTAGGAGGTCGCAGCGCCGAGTTGGCCCACACGAGTCATCACCGGGCTTCAATGGATGCGGAGTCTCCCAGCACAGTAGAGATCCGCCCCCCCCCAACCCCAAACCCCCGTCCCGCCTGAGTTTTAGCGCCCTCTCCCCGCACCCATGCCCTCTGCGACCGCCCCAGCTCACCCTAGGCGGCCTCCGGATCCTAGGACAGCGCGGGTCTCCCCTGCTCCCAGCCTGCACCAGCCCTTGGGCAAACTTTCCAGTTGGTCTTCGTCCGCACAACTTAGGAGCCCGGGGCTCCGACGTGTGCCGGGGAGGACGGGCCTAGGATGGACACTTACCATCCGGCTCGGTCAGGGCCCAAGCACCCGGGGTGGGCAGCTGCTCCCCCAATGTCCGCGGTGGAGAGGCAGGTAGAGGTGCATGGCTAAGGAGGGGAGAGGGTGTCCAGGGCCGAGGGCAGACCCCGGAGTTGAAGCGCCAGTTGCAGCGTGCACGAAGTGGTGCCAGGAGCGGAGTGCAAGGCCACTCAATGGCCAGGTCAGCCCCCAAGAGTAGCGGTGTCTCCCCAGGACAGACCTCAAGGAGTGTAGCTGGGGCTCAGCTTTGGCTGGACCCTGCACCGCTGAGCGAGAGGCAAAACGCGAGCTGGATTTTCCCAAACCGGAGCTGGACTTCTCTCGACCCTTCCTCCTCCAGCCGGTCACTCCCTCCCCTTCCCCAAAATCCCTTCCACGCTCCCTCCCCCTTTTCTTAGGTCAAGGGAGAGTGTTGAAATCTACTTGTCATACCTCCTTTCCTGATGTGACTCTTAAAAAAAAAAAATCTCTCAAATGAATGTTTTCAGAAGCCAGAAGGATCATCCAGGTGAGGTATCATCCTGGAGCCTTAACTGGGCCTGAGCGCTGTCAAACAAACCTTAACACTAAAGAGAAACCAATGACAAACCATACTTGATGTCTTCCACATGGTTATTTTTATTATCAGTCATTTGACCATGGACGACTTCGTGATCAGAATCACTTTCTAGGAAAGGAAACGAAGGTGCAGGGCAGGGCAGTTGGAGGGAAATTCCGGCCATGAGAAACTTCTTAGGCTCGCCACCAAAACTGAGTCAACTAGGCACATCCCAGTGTGCCATCTGCCTCTTCCAATCTAAGATGTCATCGCTGTAGTTGAGTACTGGTTCCAGTCAGGTGGAAGGGGGAAAGTCTCATGGACCCAAGTCCTCTTCCTCCATCCCACACCTGCATTCCGTTATGAGCACATTATAAATGTACCTAGACTGTTGTGTTGTTTTTTTCTGAGAAATATCCCCAAACTGTCAGTCTTACACTTACCCTAATCAGAGCGGTTAATTTATTTATTTAGGTTTTTCAAGTTTCTCTTTGAACAGTCTTGGTTCTCCTGGAACTCATTCTATATGGCCTTGAACTCACAGAGATCTACCTGCCTCTGCCTCCCAAGTGCTGGGATTAAAGGAGTGTGCCACCACAGCCTGGCCTTTTTTTTTTTTTAATGAATCTGATATTTTGGCTAGCCCTGAACTTGATGACCTTGAACTGACTCTCCTTGTTTTACTAACAAAATGCTGAAATAAAGGTTTGACACCACCACCGGGCAGTGGTAGCACATACCTTTAATCACTCCTTGAGGCAGAGGCAGGCAGATCTCTGTGAGTTCAAGGCCACCCTGGTCTACAGAGCAAGTTCCAGAATAGGCTCCAAAAGCTACACAGAGAAACCCTGTCTCAAAACAAAACAAAACAAAACAAAACAAAAAAGGTTTGACACCAGATCTGGCTTAAAATTTTTAAGCAGATAAGGGTAACACACTTTTGATCCCATGCACATCTCTAATTTTCAAGCCAGCCTTGGAGACCTCTTTAAACAAACAAAAAAAAGAATAAAGACTCCAGAGTCAACCTGAGATGGCCAGTTTAAGGGTGCTTTTGGCCAAGCCTGATATGAGTTTGATCCTTGGCACCTCCCTGGTAAAGAGAACTGATTCCCACAAATCTTCCTAAGTGGCACAAACACAAAATTAAGAGAACAGAAAAGTACAAAAACTGCAAGGGTCCTGCAGTAAAAAAGGAGAATCAGGACATGCTACTAAAAACCTCGTCTCAAAGGATAAAAAACAAAGATGCAAGGAATTCACTGCTCCATTTATAATGGGTTATCAGGAGCGGGGCTTTTCCGATGTTTCCTGGCCTGAAGAAAATAACCAACAGTTTTCTTCCCTACTCACACTACCTCAGCACAAAACAGTTCTTTCTGTGACCAGATGTGTGGCTTTTCCCTCAACAACTGACCAACCAGCTGGGTGGCATTCTTCAGTCAGACTTCTCTGCCAGAGACTGCTGGTTCCACGTCCTCTTGAAGATGCTCAAGTCTTACGTAAAACACTTTGGCATTCTGCACATAATTTACAGAGATCCTCTCAGGGCATCTTCCTAGACATCATTTTACTTTTTGATAGGGAGTCTTCCTGTGTTTTCCAGGATGGTCTGCCTCTACAGGATACTTCTGTCTGAGGCCTCCAGAGAAGCTTAGGTTACAGAATTAAGTGGCGACGTTTCCTGTGTTCTCCCTGTACTTCTAATTGTTGAGACAGGGTTTCACTATGAAAACTTGGCTAGACCTGGAACTCACTATATAGATTGGCCTGGAGAGACCACCTCTCTGTGCCTGAAACTAAAGTACTAGGATTAATTCAAGTGCTAGAATTAAAGGTATGCACCAATGTCTGGCATTTAATTATCATTCTTATTACTGTTATTATTATAAGGCTAAATGATACCAAGTCTAGCCATCTACATAATTGTAGTGGGAATTTTTGTTTTGGGAGTAATTGTGTTGTGTTGGCCCCACTTTGTAGTGCTGGCTGACCTGAACTCCATACATAGACCAGGCTGACCTTGCTCTCAATGATCCAGCCAGCCCTGCTCCTCACTTCCCTTTTAAGGAATTCCCATCTTATTTACATTGCTCAGTTTTACTGTGAGTTTCTTTTCTCTTTTGCAGGATGGTTGGCATGTTAGGCAAGTACTCTAGCACGAAGCCACTTCCTCACTCGTAAATCATGTTGTTTTGTTAAAATTCTTACATTGGGGGAAAAAAAAGTCTCCATTGATTTACTTATTTGGAGGCTCAGAGTGCATGAGCTACTGCACCTGTGTGGAGGTCAGAAGACAGCTTGTGTCAGTTCTTTAACCCTGCCCCAAGGGCTTCAGGGATGGAACTCAGGTCATCAGGCTTGGCAAGCAAACGTCCTATTCTCTCGTCCTATTCTCTTTGAGCCACCTCAATAGTCCTGGTTGGTTGATGTCCTTGAGGTGGTCCACTCTATCCCAGGTCTTCCTGAAACTCACTGTCTACTCCAGCTGGTCTGGAATCTGCAGAAATCTTCCAAGCACAGCCTCCTCATTCCTGGGATTACAGGCATGAGCCACCACACCCCTCCCTATCTTAAAACCACAATTCTGGACCAATAAGGTGGATGGTTCAGTGGGCAAAGGCACTTTCTACCTTTTATTTTTGTTTTGGTTTAGTTTTTGCTGTGTTTAAGAAAGACTCTCTCTGTGTAGTCCTGGCTGTTCTGAACTCACTCTGTCCATCAGGCTGGCCTTGAACTCAAGAGACCACCCTGCCTCTGCCTCCTGGGTGCTGGGATAAAGGCATGTGCTACCATGACTCAGCTTCTACCTTTTTATTTATTGTGTGTGTTTGGGGGGCAAAACTAGTGGGATCCAGGGATTGAACTCAGGTCATCAGGTTCAGCAGCAAGAGCCACCTTAATGGCTACAGAACACACACACACACACACACACACACACACACACACACACACACACCTGACATACAAATTTTCATTGCCATATCGTAGTTTGCTTAACTTGCTTCTGAAAGGCAAAAATAGGGGTTCCTGTCCACCAACCATCTCAAGCTTAGTAATTTGCTAGGAAGTCCACAGGCCTTACTTACAGTTGGAAGGATGAAGACACACAGCTGGAGGAAGAGATGCAGAAGGGCAGTGGAAGTGTTAAAGAATCACAAAGCTCCCAGGCTCTCTCTGGACCTACTCCCCTCCCTCATCTCCTTGACCACAGAAACTCAGAAAATCCTGTTTCTGAAGGGTCCCAGCTCCCCACCCCTTTCCAGGAAACTGGTAGAAAGGACCAATGGTTCAAATCCAGTAATCTGTCTGCTCCCCTGCAAAGTACTCCACCCCAGAGGCTACATATGCCCCACCCTGAAGCTCTTCTTTAACATAAACTCCTGAGTGATTAACATGATTGTTCAGAATAACTAAAGACACTCCCTGCACTCAGGAAACTCCTGCAGTTTTGGGGAGCCCTGTGACAGGATCTGGAACAAAGACCCTTATACTTGACACTAAACCACACAGGCACAATCCTAAAAGACGTTTTCTCATTCAGGTTCCAAACTGATAGGAAGAGCATCAGGAACTCACAGGAGGTGTGAAGAGTGAATGCGGACGTGACTCATTTAGTAAAATGCTTCTCTGACAGGTCTTAGGTCCTGAGTTCTATCCTTGACAAGGCAGCAAGTTTGAGGCCAGCCTGGGTTGCATAAGACTTTATCTGTTTTTCCAGAAAACAGCTGTGGGTGGGATTTGACTAACACAAGGAAAGTGAGAAGGCTCAGCAGATTCAGAGCACTGTGCCTCAGTTTCCCTGTAGGTGACCATTGGGCTGGGGAAGAGCAAAATATGGAACACTTCATGAATTTTGGGGTCATCCTTGCACAGGGTCCATGCTAATTTTCTCTATATTGTTCTTAAATCAGCAAGATACCTCGTCTTTTTTGTTTGTTTGTTTGTTTTTCCGAGACAGGGTTTCTCTGTGTGGTTTTGCACCTTTCCTGGAACTCACTTTGTAGACCAGGCTGGCCTCAAACTCACAAAGATCCTCCTGCCTCTGCCTCCTGAGTGCTGGGATCAAAGGCATGCGCCGCCACCCACCCCCACCCCCCACCCACCCTCACCCCGGCAAGATACCAAGATACCTAGTCTTAAATATACGTATAAATGCCATGCCGGATATAGTGGTACATGCCTTGGATCCAGGCACTTGGGAGACAGAAGCAGGCAGATCTCTGTGAATATTTTGGTCTACATGGAAAGTTTCAAGCCAGTTAAGGCTACAAAGTGAGAAAAACAAAGAGAAGAAGAGAGAGAGAAACACAAAGGGGTATGGAGCTGTAAACATGTAGTTCAGTGCTTGCCTGACATTCAAAAGACTCTCAGTTCACCACACATTAAAATTAATAAGAAGGCAGGGAGGTACAGTGGCTCACACCTGTAATCCCAGCAGTTAGAAGGCCCACAGAGGATGGCAGTCAATTTGAAGTCAGCCTAGTGTAAAAATCAGTCCTGTCTTAAACCTAAATAAATAAGGGCTAGTAAGATGATTCAGTGGGTCAAGTCAATCGCTGCTAAGCCTGATGACCTGGGTTCGATTCCCAGAACCCACACATGGGAGAGAATCTACTTTTCCTCTGAGCTCCACCCACCCCCACACATCATCAGTATGATATATATATTTTTTAAATTAAATAAGTAAAAGAGCCAGGCAGTGATGATGCACGCCTTTAATCCCAGCACTCAGGGAGGCAAAGGCAGGGGAATCTCTGTGAGTTCAAAGTCAGTCTGGTCTACAGAGTGAGTTCCAGGACAGCCAGAAACACACAGAGAAACAAAAACAAACAAACAAAGTAAAAGAACTGGTCTTGGAGGTGCATGCCTGTACTTCCAGTACTTGAGGAAATGGAAGAAGGAGGAGCAGAGATTCAAGACCATCCCTGGCTGTGAGGGAGTTTGAGGCTAGTCTGGGAGACATGCCCTGATGTTTTAAAATAACAATAATACTAACACACCAGGTACGTTTACTGAAGAGGAACTGAATAGGAGCACACATGAGATTTCAGTGTAAAAGGCAGAAGGGAGCTGGAGAAATGGACCAGCAGTTGAGAGCACTCCTTGGCCTTCCTGAAAACCTGCTATTTCCAGCACATGGTGGCTGACAACCATCCTTAACTCCAGAAAAGGCAATCAAACAGGTTTCTTGCCAGGTGGTGGTGGCCGCGGCGGCGGCGGCGGCGGCGGCGGCGGCAGCGGCAGCGCGTGCCTTTAATTACAGCACTTGGGAGGCAGAGGCAGACAGATCTCAGTGATTTCGAGGCCAGCCTGGTCTACAGAGAGAGTTCCAGGTCAGCCAGGGTTGCCTTGAAAACAAACAAACAAACAGACAAATAAATAAATAAATAAAATAAACTTCAGTTGTGTTACTCCAACAGTTTTTAAGGGTTTGTTGTTGTTGTTTTGTTTTTTTGTCTTTAACTCATTTATTTTTATTTATTTATTTTTGGTTTTTCTTTTTTTTTCACTTTTTTAAATTTATTTTTCTATTATCAGCTTGATACAGCATAAATTCTTATCCTAATTGTGAAATGTTTTATTGAGGCTTGCCCAGTGATTGAGTAAAACCAAAACTTATTATAAGCCACAGTCGTCCTTGGGTCCCCCCTGCTAGGTAGCTTCCCTGGATCTGTGGGTTGCAGTCTGATTGTTCTTTGCTTTATATCCAGTGTCCACTTATGAGTGAGTACATACCATGTTTGTCCTTCTGGGTCTGGGTTACCTCACTCAGGATGATATTTTCTAGTTCCATCCATTGTCCTGCAAATTTCATGACATCATTGTTTTTCTCTGCTGAGTAGTACTCCATTGTGTAGATATACCACATTTTCTTAACCCATTCTTCAGTTGACGGGCATCTAGGTTGTTTCCAGGCTGCTATGAACATAGTTGAGCATGTATCTTTGTGGTATGATTGAACATTCCTCGGGTATATGCCCAAGAGTGGTATGGCTGGGTCTTGAGGTAGATCTATTCCCAATTTTCTAAGAAACTGCCTTACTGATTTATTTATTTTGGGTTTTTTTGTTGTTGTTGTTTTGTTTTGGTTTGGTTTGGTTTGGTTTTTTTTTTGGTTTTTCAAGATAGAGTTTCTCTGTGTAGCTTTGCGACTTTCCTGGATCTCACTACGTAGACCAGGCTGGCCTCTAACTCACAGAGATCTGCCTGCCTCTGCCTCCTAAATGCTGGGATTAAAGGCGTGTGCCACCACCGCCTGGCTGTCTTTTAATTTCTAATGTTTTTATTTTCTGTGAGCGACTGTGCTCTCTGAATGTATGCTGCGTACCACATGTGTGCCTGGTGCCCACAGAGGCCAAGAGGACATCCAGTCCCCTGTAACTGGAGTTACAGACGGTTGCGAGTCACAGCTACCTCTCTGGCCCACTGTTTTACTTTTTAAAAGATTAATCTGTTTCTGTTGCTGGAGAGATGGCTCAGCAGTTAAGAGCACTGGCTGCCCTTCCAAAGGACCTGGGTTCAATTCCCAGCAACCACATGGCAGTTCACAACTGTCTGTAACTCCCTCACACAGACATGCATGCAGGCAAAATACCAATGCACACAAAAAATTAAAAATAAATAAATAATATAAAAAGATTAATAACATATTAATAATAATATCAAAGATCAATCTGTTTTACTTTATATTAATGTTTTGTATGCATGTATGTATGTGCACCATGTGTGCCTGGTGCCCATAGTAGTCAGAAATGGGCATCAGATCCTGTGGAACTGGAGTTGTGGAGGGTTGTGAGCCACCATGTTGGTGCTGGGAACTGAATCCTGGTCCTCTGCAAGAGTGACCAGAGCTCTTTTTTTTTCCATTCAATAATTATATTTATGATATTAACTAATTACATTAATTGTATTGATTTATTACATTCATGACCTTATGTCCTGATACTACTATCCATTTGTGGAGTTTTTCCATCATACAAAACAGAGGTTCTGTACTTAGGAAATCATTGCTCTATATTCCTTTCTTCTCTGTCTTGAGATAACGTCTAATCTTTCTGTCTGTATGAATTTGTATATTCTATGTATTTCATGGTGACCAGAGCTCTTAACCACTGAGCAATAACACTAAGCCATCTCTCTAACTTGTTTCTGTTGTTTTGTTTGGACAAGGTCTTATGTTGCCCAAGCTGGCTTTGAACTCACTATACAACCCAAGATGATCTTTTGTTTTGTTTTGGGTTGGTTTGGTTTTTTTTTTTTTTTTTTTTTTTGAGACAGGGTTTCTCTATGTAGTCATGGGTGTCTTGGAACTCACCGTCGACCAGGCTGGTCTCAAACTCAAGAGATTTGCCCAGGATAATCTTCAACTCCTAAACAATGGAATGACAGGTCACCACCAGCACACCTGCTTTTCCCCAAATACCACTTACACCTCTATCAATCGGTCATCTCCTCTAGGGCTATAATCAGAGGGTATCTCCATTCCACTTCAAGCATCTCTGGGGCTGGGTGTGGTGGTGCAGTGCCTTAATCCCAGCAGCCTAAAGGAAGAAGCAGGCAAAGCTCTGTGAGTTCCAGGCCAAGGAGAGAAAGAAAAGAAGGAAACCAAAAATGCTGACACAAATCTACAATCGCAGTAATTGGGAAATTGGGGCAGGATAGAAAGACCCCAAATTTCAGGCCAGCCTGAGCTACACTGCAAGCAACAGACTAGCTAGCCAGATTCAGTCTCAAAATAAAACTAAACAGTAATAACAACAGTAAGACCCAAGACATAAAGAAAGGAACATACGAAGTTGGGAAGGAAAAGGGTGAGCGTGTTGTTGGAGGGAACAGGGAAATTGGAAAGGAGGAAAGGGGGGGGGAGGTGAACTGGATACAAACACATTTTATGCATGTACAAATACTACATTTAACAAAATACAGCAGGGGACCAGTGAGGGGGCTCGGTGAGTAAAGGTACCTGCTGCCAAACCTGACTACCTGATTAGATCTCCAGCTACCACACAGTGGGAGGAGAGAACAGAGTGTCCGCAAGGGCCCTCTGACCAATACATGCAAATGCACACATGCACACCCCTGAACACATGTACAAGCTAAATAAAATCCAATGAAAAACAAAAAAAATTAATTGGGTAATACAATGACAATGTTTTTATCTTAGACATCAGCATTAAATATACATAATTAAATATATACCATTTTAAGCTAGGTGGCGAAGGCAAACACCTTTAATGCCAACATTCAGGAGGCAGAGGCAGTATAGAGCAAGTTCCAGGACAGCCAGAGGTATACAGAGAAACCTTATCTGGAAAAAAAAAGAAAGAAAGAAAGAAAACCAGACCTGGGCAGTGGGGGTGGATGGTGAGGTGGCTTGGTGGTTAAGAGCAGTTGTTGCTCTTGCAAAGGACCCAGGTTCGATTTCCAGCACCCCCACACACAGTGGCTCAAAAACATCCTTAACCTTCAAGGAATCCAATAGGCATACATGTGGTTCATACACATGTATACAGGCAAAACATTAATATACATAAAGGAAAATAAAATTTAAAAAAAAACAACCCAACAACAAAATATCTGTATTTGTATACACACACACACACACACACACACACACACACACACACACACACACAATGTTATTACTGCTGGGCTGTGTAATAACAGCTATTGTTGAATGCAGTCATCTCCCACCTCCAAAGATAGAAACCCGTGTTCCATGTGTGTCAAGTTGGTACTATAGGACATCCCCGGGCTCTTTGAGTCACCTTTACACAGAATACTAGGGATGTAGCTCAGTTGAGTAAGCGCTTGCTTAGCATACACACTGCCCTGGGTTCATCCCCTGCACTACATAAAACCAAACATGGTGTTGAAGGTCTGTAATCCCAACACTCTGGAAACAAATAGGAAGACCAGGGGTTTAAGGCTCTGATGTGTCGCAAATTAAAGGTCACTGGCTTATATGAGACTCTATCTCAAAAAAATAAAACAAAATAAAACATAAATCAGCCTGTAGGCAGTGCTGACCTGTCATCCCAGCACTCCAGAGTCAGAGATATGAGCATAAGAAGTTCATGGTCGCCTTTGGATACAGAGGGGGCTTGAAGGCCAGCCTGGGCCACAGTAGACTTCTCAAGGAGAGAGGAGGGGAGTCCCGGAGAAAACACTTGCCACCACGCCCATTTAAATATACATTATTTTTAAAAGTCCTGGGAGCCAGGGGTGATGATACACATCTTTAGTACCAACACTTGGGAGGCAGAGGCACTTGGATCTCTGCAAGTTCAAGGCCAGCCTAGTCTACTGTTACCGGTCTAGTTGGTGAACCTAGGAGACTGGAGCGTGAAAATGAGGTGGACTGAAAACTCTCATGCAACAGCCATCTTTACTCAGGGCATCAGACCATTTGTATTTTGAGGGTTTTCTGAGAACTAAACAAGGCCATAGGAATGTAGGCCATATACAGTAACAGGGCAAGGCCACATGAGTTTAGGCTATAGACAGTCACAGGGCAAGGTCACATGAGTTTGGGGTATATACAATCAGGAGGACAACTCCTGTTTAGAAACATCATTCTGAGTAAGGATGGGTAAAATGGTAGGTGATCTAAAGGAGAAGCCACTCCTGTTTACAACACCAGGGAGTGGCATGAAAGCACGTTCCAGGAACAACCCAGGTTTTGAAGGAAAGGAGGTTACAAGACTATTGTCTTGTTTACTTGTTTTCTCAAAAGCTTTCCGAAATCTCTTCACACAGCCCCATTCATAGACGGTGTGGTGACATCACTCTCGTTTTCATTTTTATTTATTTATTTATTTATTTATTTATTTAGTTAGTTAGTTAGTTAGTTAGTTAGTTAGTTATTGAGTTAGTTAGTTAGTTTTTTTGAGACAGGGTTTCTCTGTGTAGCTTTGGAGCCTTTCCTGGAACTCACTCTGTAGCCCAAACTGGCCTTGAACTCACAGAGATCCGACTGCCTCTGAGCGCTGGGATTGAAGGTGTGTGTCACCACTGTCCGGCCAAGCTTTCATTTTTTAAATGCAGTATGCCCAGAGCTGTTTTTGTGCTGTTATTGTTTTGTTTTTGAGACAGGGCTTCTTTGTATACTCCTATTCTGGAAATCTTGTAGACTAGGCTGGTCTCCATCTCAAGAGATCCATTCACCTGTCTCTGCCAAGTGAAAAAAAATGTATCAAAAACTTCTGCTGTTGCCAGGCGGTAGTGGCACACGCCTTTAATCCCAGCACTTGGGAGGCAGAGCCAGGCGGATCTCTGTGAGTTCCAGGCCAGTCTGGTCTCCAAAGGAGTTCCAGGAAAGGCACAAAGCTACACAGAGAAACCCTGTCTCAAAAAACCAAAAACAAAACAAAACAAAGCAAAAAAAAACAAAAACAAAAACAAAAACAAAAACAAAAAACTTCTGCTGTAACTGTTCAACATCAAAACTTAAATTCCCTCAAAATCTTGTAAATGATGTATTTAATCTATATAATTACTGGGGTGGGCATACGTAAAATTACTTGACCATGTTAGTATAGAATTTAATGCTAGAATTTTCCAAATATGCTGTTGTTGAGGTCCCAAGTTATTATTAAACCAAATCCTAGGCCCAGAGGAACTAGGCCTCCATTGTGCCAAGCCATTACCCTGTGGGTTGATAGTGGAAAATAATGTAATTATGAACATGCCATAGAACTGACTTGAGTATAATTATACCACTGACTATTATCCAAGAAACAGAAACAAATCTCCCATGAGGACCCTGATCAATTAACGCACAGTCATGAAGCTCAATGATTTTTTGTCTCATTCAGCATCAGGACCAAAGAACAGGGATATATTCATAATTTACATAAAAAATAGTAATATGCTAGGCGGTGGCCTTTAATCTCAGCACTCGGGAGGCAGAGGTAGTTGGATCTCTGTGAGTTCCAGGTCAGCCTGGTCTACAGAAGGAGATCCAGGCCAGCCAGGACTACACAAAAAAAAACTTGTCTCAAAAAAAAAAAAAGAAAAACAAAAACAAAAAGCCAAAAAAAAAAAAATAAACCAAAAAACAGGAACTGGATAGACATGCTCAATCAGAAGCACTCATCACATTTATACAGGTCATCATGGGGGAAAAAAGATTCTTCTCATTTGTTGCAAATGGCCTTAACTCTGCCCCATGAGGGCAAACTTGAATTCTGATGTTTCCTCCTTCAGCTGGACAGTTATTACCTCTCTGGTGATGTCCACTATCTCGACGCCTTTGGTTAGATGTCCTTCTTGATTGGCAGGGGCCAGAGGAGCCAGAGAGGAATCCAAAGATGAGTAGCTCAGTAGATCCATGTGCAAGAGCAGACACACTTCCCTTCCCAGTCTCCCTTAGCCAACCTGCATGCCAGAAGAGGGTGCCAGATCTCATTACAGATGGTGTGAGCCATCATGTGTTTGTTGGGAACTGAACTCAGAATCTCTGGGAGAGCAGCCATTACTCTTAACCACTGAGCAATCTCTCCAGTTCCCCAAGTTTTTTAAAAAAAAAAAAAAATTTTAACATAGGGTTGCCCATGTTAGACTCAAACTTGCTATACACTTAAAGACAATCTTGAGTTTCTGACCCTCCAATCTCCACTTCCCCAGGGTTGATATTACAGGTCTATGCCACCAGACCTAGATACTTTTTCTTTTCATTTGTTTGCTTGGTTGTTTTGAGACAGGCTTTCTCTAAGTAGTCCAGGCTGTCCTGGTACTCACTCTGTAGACCAGGCTGGCTTTGAACTCACAGAGATCCCTACCTCTGCCTCTGCCTTCCGAGTGCTGGGATTAAAGGCGTGCACCACCACCACCACCATGCGCCTGGCTTAGTCTTAACTCTGTAGACTTTGTAGTCTCCCCACCTCACTCATAAAACAGTTCTCTTCCTTTTTCACCTCTCCAAACTCCAGGCACACTCCTTGTGTATTATAAACAGCTGGCACACTCCTTGTGTATTATAAACAGCTGGAACATTCCTTGTGTATTATAAACAGCTGGCAGATTACACTTACATATTTGCTGTCACTTGCCCTTGTATGAACAACTTCATAGGACATTTACCTTGCATTTTTCCATCCTTCTGGTACCCAGGGCTTTGTGCAAGCTGGGCAGCTCCCTACCGCTGAAATACAATGCCAGCCCTCTCTTCCTCATTTCTGTGTCTCCGCTGTATAATAGAAGACTTGAAGACAAGTAAGGTTCATAGCATGCTTATTAAAATCAGATACCAATATGCAGCATTGGGGGTTGGGGATTTAGCTCAGTGGTAGAGCGCTTGCCTAGCAAGCGCAAGGCCCTGGGTTCGGTCCTCAGCTCCAGCAAAAACAAAAACAAACAAAAACAAAAACAATATGCAGCATGGAACCCCACACCTACAATCCCAGCACTCTGGAGGCAGAGGCAAGAAACTCAGGCATTCAGGTCCTCCTCAGATACATAGTGGGTTCAAGACCTGCCTCACTTAATGAAACCCTATCTCAAAAAAACCAAACTAGGGCCAGCCTTTAGTCTCAGCATTCAGGAAGTCTAGGCAATGGTAAGTCTGGTCTACTTAGCAACTTCTAGGACAGCAGGGATACATAGTGAGATCCAGTCTCAAAATAAACAAAAGCAAACACCACAAAAACAAATTAGGGGTTAAAGACATGACTCAGCATGTAATGCTCTTGCAGAAAACCCGAGTTAGTTTTCTAGAACCCAAGTGAGGGAGTTTGCAATCACCCATAATGCCGGCTCCAGAGGATCCAGCGCCCCCTTCTGGCCTCTGAAAGCATTCACAAACAGGTTGCATCCACTCGCACAGACCCAGACACCTATGTATACATAGAAATAAAATTTGAAAATCAAAATGAATATAAACAATTAATTGTCCTACCTTATTTAAGACATAGGACATTTAATATCTCTTCTATTTCATAATATTTTAGAATGCAAATGGAGTCAAGAGTAGCGTTCAACAGGCTTTTTTGGAACCTGTGGGATGGTTCAGTGGGTAAAGGGCTGGCTGCTGAGCTGGATGACCTCAGTTCAATCTTTCAGACCCACATGTTAGAAAGGAGTAAACTGGATTCTAGTTGTCTTCTAACCTGGGGTGTCCTGGCACACGCAGACCCCAACACACACACACACACACACACACACACACACACACACACACACACGTAATAATAAAAAAAAAAGAAGTCTGATGTAGCATGAATCTTAAAAGTTCTTATTAATAAAATCAAGCCCAGAGCCAGGTATTGGGTTGAATGCTGGAAGACCAGAGAAGCAGAACAAGCCACAGCCACCACCTCACCTTGCCAATTCCTCAGCTGATCCTGTTTCCTCAGACTGGAAGCCTCTGAGTCCTCATCCAGAATGAATCTTAGCTGAACTGTGCTGCTCAAAAGCCTAAAAGCTTAACCGACTAAAAGCTTCTAGTTCCTGGTTTTCACACCTTATATACCTTTCTGCTTTCTGACACCACTTCCTGACATTAAAGGCTCACTTTCTGGGATTAAAGGCGTGAGTCACCATGCCTGGCTGTTTCCAGTGTGGCCTTAAACTCACAGAGATCCAGCGGGATCTCTGCTTTCCAAGTGATTGGGTTAAAGGCGTGTGTGCCACCATTGTCTGACCTCTATATCTAGTGGCTGTTCTGTTCTTTGACCCCAGATAAGTTTATTAGGGTGCACAATATTTTGGGGAACACAGTTCCACCACATTTAGGTCTGAAGTGCAGCACAGTAGTTTTTATTAGCTCTTGATTCAATTCTTTCTATTGTTATCATCACCAAAATGTAGATTTAATTTTTATTTTATGTGCATGATTGCTGGGCCTGCATGCATGTATATGCATCATGCCTGCTCTAGGAGTTCAGAAGAGGGTGTTGATCCCCTGGAATTGAAGTTCTGGATGGTCGTGAGCCATCATGTGGGTACTGGGAACCACACTTGGGTCCTCTTCAAGAAGAAGTGCTCTTACTCACTGAGTCATCTCCTAAACCCCTCAATTTTTTTTGTTTTTTAAAAACATTTCTTCTTTTTAATTTTTTGTTTGTTTTTTTTTTTTTCAAGACAGGGTTTCTCTGTGTAGTTTTGGTGCCTGTCTTGGAACTCACTGTGTAGACCAGGCTGGCCTCGAACTCACAGAGATCTGCCTGCCTCTGCTCCCGAGTGCTGGGACTAAAGGCGTGCGCCACCACCGCCTGGCCAAAAAAAAGGAAAACCAGACTTAGAATTTATTTCATCTTATAGCTTGCTGTTCCAGGGAAGTCAGGGAGGCAACTCCTGAGGCAGGAGCTGATGCAGAGGCTATGGAAGGATGCTGCTTACTGGCTTGCTCCTCAGAGCTTGCTCAGCCTGCTTCCTTGTAGAACTCAGAACCGCCTGCTCAGGTATGGCACCACTCTTAGTACACTGGGCCCTGTGACATCAATCATTCTTTTTTTTTTTCAGAGCTGAGGACCGAACCCAGGGCCTTGCGCTTGCTAGGCAAGCGCTCTACCACTGAGCTAAATCCCCAACCTCTTGTTTGTTTGTTTTCTTTCTTTTTTTTCACATCAATCATTAATTAAGAAAATCCTTCACAGGCTGGTAGGTCAATTGGGTTTACAGATTGAGTCAACTGAGGTCCCCTCTTAGATGACTCTACCTCGTATCAAGTTGACAGCAAACTGGCTAGCACAAAACCAAAGGAGCTGGGCATGGTGCCTCACACCTTTAATCCCAGCACTTGGGAGGCCTAGGCAGGTGGATCTCTGTGAGTTCGAGGCCAGCCTGGTCTACACATCAAAGGAGACACCATCTCAAACAAACAAGCAAGACAAAAACCTACAGACGGCCTTTTAAATTAGTCATTGTCATGTTTATGGTCTATTTATTGAAATATTACCTTTGTTCAAGGATATTTTTGCCATCCAGGCATAAGTTCTTTGGTATTTTTTGTGTGTCTCCAAACTCCTGTGAATTAAACCAGCTGCCTTCCTTCCTTCCTTCCTTTATTTATTTAGATAAGTATTCACAAATATTTTACTAATTTTTTTTCTTTTTGGTTTTTTGAGATAGGGTTTCTCTGTGTAATAGTCCTGGCTGTCCTAGAACTCAGTTTGTAGACCAGGCTGGCATTGAACTCACAGAGAGCTGCCTGCCTCTGCCTACCAAGTGCTGGGATTAAAGGCACACTCAACCACTACCAGGGGAACATTTTTAAATAAAATAAAAATAAACATTTGTCTTGCTTGCAAGATGTGCTGGGGTAAAGGTGGAGCAGAGACCAAATGACACTGGCCCAGCTTGAGGCCCACACCACGAGAGGGAGCTCACTTCTGAGAGCCAGGGCACAAAGGAGGGATGGCTCAGAGCACTAGGATAGAACCAAAAAAATGTCAATGATTCCTAATGGTAGTCTGCTATACTCCTAGATCGGTGCCTAGCCCAACTGTTATCAGAGAGACTTCACCCAACAATTAAAAAAACAGATGCAGAGACCCACAGCCAAACATTAGGCAGAACTCGAGGAATCTAGCAGAAGATGGGGAGGAAGAATTGTAAGAACCAGTTGGGTCAAGGACACCCCAAGAAAACCCACATAACCACCTAACCTGGGCTCCTAGGGTCTCGACTGAACCTACAGCCAAGGAGCCTGTGTGGCGCTGCCTAGACCCTCAGCATATATGTTATGGATGAGTAGCTTGGTCTTCAGGTGTGAGGCTCCGAACAGTGGAGCAGGGGTCTCTGACTCTGTTGCCTGCCTTTGGGACCCTTTCTTCCTGCCAGAGTGCCTCATCCAGCGTAATAGGTGAGAAGGTGCCTGGTCTCACTCAGCTTGACCATGACTGGCTGGTGTCCACGAGTGGACCACTCTTTTCTGGGGAGAAGCAGAGAGGATGGAGTGGATGTGGGGAAGAGGGATTGGGAGGAAAGAGGGGGACACTTTGGTCTGGATGTAAAAACAAACAAATAAATTAAGAAAATATGCCTACACCTCCTAATCAGATGGTGGGTGATCACATGATTTTTGTAAAGTTTTTTTTTTTTTTCCTTATTGCATCCTTTCTGTAAAACTACTCGTGATTTTACTTCTTTTGTTTTTTGTTTTAGTTTTGTTTTTGGTTTTGGTTTTTTGAGACAGGGTTTCTCTGTGTAGCTTTGCACCTTTCCTGGAACTCACTTGGTAGCCCAGGCTGGCCTCGAACTCATAGAGATCCGCCTGGCTCTGCCTCCCGAGTGCTGGAATTAAAGGCATGTGCCACCACTGCCCAGCTGTGATTTTACTTCTTAAAAGGGACCCAAGAGGTAGATTCGGGGATGCTGTTTTTAACCCTACTTAGGAGGCAGTCATTGGTCAGCCCTTGGGTGTACCCCAATAAAAGTCAAGCTTGCTTCAAATTCAGCTCAAATTGTGGTAGTGGTCTTATTCTCGCCATTGGGATGAACAGATATAAACTTGCTCTCTGAATTCCTTTTTGTTTGTTTGAGACAGCGTCTTTCATGCATAGGAGTGCATGCCACCATGACCAGTTACTTTGGTGCTGAGGACCATACTAGAACTTGCTGCATGCTAGATAACTTAGCTACATCTGCAAGCCCTTAATCTTATACTTCTAACAGGGTTTTATCCTGTAGCCCAGGCTAGCCTTGAAGGAACCCTGTAGAGCAGGCTGGCTCCACACTCGACACTTTTCCTGCCTCAGCCCCTCCAATGCTGTCATCACAAGCAGGAGCCACCACCACGCTAAGCGACTTTAGGTCTTAGGATCATAAGATGGCACGATGGGGTACGGGCACTTCCTACTAAACCTGAAGACCCGAGTTCAATCCCCGGGAGCCACATGGTAGAAGAAGAAAAGCAACTGACTCCAGAAGTTGTGTTGTGACCTCCACATGCATGCTCCCCCAACCACGACATCAAGGGACATGTAATTCTGAAAAGTTACATTAGCTGTTATGTCAAGAACGGACAGTAGAGGGCGAGGGAGAGCCGGGAGACACTGGAATTGTGCTTTATCTAGTTTATGGACAGAATGCAAAGTTCCTGATTGTGGATGAGTGAAGGCTGAGGGAATGCTATACTTTGGAAAGAAGATCAGTGGTTTGAATGTGGATAAGCTAGATGCCAGTTAGAAATTCTGATGGGTCAAGTGTCAATGGATCCCCAGTCTCTCTCTCTCTCATACACACACACACACACACACACACACACACACACACACACACATACACACACATACACACAGAAGAGAGACACAGACAGAGAGCACCCCGGGAGTGGTGGTGAAATCCTGTGCTCTTAGCACATGGGGACTGAGGCAGAAGTATCTCAGATCAAGACCAGTCTGGTCCACATTTGGTATTTAGTACTAGTTCATGGGTGTGGGGGTGATCTGGCTGCAACATGTCACCACACTGATCACTAAGTTGATCTGGTTGGCTATGTGGGTGTCTCCTTCCCTCTTCCCACTCCATGTGCGTCCCTTCCAAAGCTGTATATTTGGTCAAAGAGGATGACCTTCCCCAAATAGAGGACAGGTCTTCGATAGAGTATAGGGATGGTTCTACCACCCTGCTAGAACCTCCAAACAAGCCAAGACTACATTGCGGGGGCCCTAGGAAGGTGGGGATAGAGGAAGGAAGGGAGAAAAGACGTGGAAATGAAAGAGAAAGGTAGATAGTTTGCCAATACAGTGGGTTAAAGGAGAAGAAACCAGCATGTTCCTAAGAATTCATTGTTTGTGTGGGATAGTGTGAGATATGAGTGGTGGAACATGGGAGTGGATAGGAAAACCCATAAGGCTGAGCTGCTTGTGTTGATGCCTACGGCACTATATATATATTCTGCAGTGGTATGGGCAGGGTGGAAGCTTACTGGGAAGTTGTAGTTGAATGAGGCGCTTTGCCAAGGTGGAGCTGGAGCTGATTTGGTAGGAAATAGGAGTAAGTTCAGAGATTCTGGGAAAGAACGGGGAACCAGTAGTTAGGTTCTAGAAAGGGTACAGAGGTAGTCCCAGGAGCTGTTAAAAGCCAATGATCAATACAGGCCAGCAGCCGAGAACTTTCTGAGGTAGTTTTGTTTTTTTGTTTTTGTTGGGGATTTCATGTAGGCCAACTTAGTTTCCAATTCTATATAGCCGAGGATGGCCTCAAACTCCCGATCCTCCTGCTTCCACTTCTGGAGTGATGGGATTACAGGCATGCACCATTAGACCCAGCTTACAATTTTATTTTTGAGACAGGGTCTCTCTATGTCTCCCTCTCTGTTTTGGAGCTTACTGTTTAGACACAGCCGGCCTCTAACTCACAGAGATCCTCCTGCTTCTGAGTGCTGGGATTAAAGGCATGTGCCACCATGCCCAGCTTGGCCACCTTATTTTTAAACATTTATTTTTATTATTATTTATTTACTTTTTAAAAACATTTTAGGCCAGGCGGTGGTGGCGCACGCCTTTAATCCCAGCACTTGGGAGGCAGAGCCAGGCGGATCTCTGTGAGTTCGAGGCCAGTCTGGGCTACCAAGTGAGTTCCAGGAAAGGCACAAAGCTACACAGAGAAACCCTGTCTCGAAAAACCAAAAAAAAAACCATTTTAGATGTATTTATTTTGTATGTTTTGCCTGGATTTATGTGTACCATGTGCGTGCCTGATACCCACGGAGTCAGAAAAGACTCCAGGATTTCCTGGAGCTGGAGTTATGCACGATGTGCGAGCCACTATGTGGTTGCTGGGAACCGAACCCATCCAGGTATTCTGCCAGAACAAGTGTGCTCTTAACCGCTGAGCCAGCTCTCCAGTCCTCAACATTTATTGTGTGTGCGTGCGCGTGTGTGTGTGTGTGTGGGTGCTGTCATGGTACATGTGTGGCGGTCAGAGAACAACTTGTGGGAATCAATTGTCTCCTTCAACTAAGCGGGTCTTGGAGATAACTCAGGTAGCCCAGCCTAGTGGCAAGTGCCTCTGCCCTTTGAGCCATCTTGCCGGCCTAGGTTTTTATTTTGGGATGGAATCTCTCTCTGCAAACCCTGGATAGTTTGGAAGTCAATTTGATGCCTAGGCTGGCCTTGATCTGGAGGTGATCCTCCTGCTTCAGAATCCTGAAGAGTGCTGGTATTACAGGCATGCGCCGGGCGTAGGGTCTCACTATTGCTGACACTGAGCTCCATTCTCCTGCATCAGGCTTTTGGGAGTGCTGAGACTGCAGGCCTGAACCACCTCGCCCGGCTAATGAGGTGGTGAGCTTTGAAGGGCCAGCTTCCCGCGAACCCCCAGCCAGAACACCAGGACCCTGAGCGCCCAAGACCCCCCACCTGGGTGACGCCCACTTCCGCCCTCATCCGCGATCCCCCGGGTGGCCGGGACCCAGCGGCTCGTGCGTCATCATTCCGCGCCGCCGCGCCA